>JASSUY010008803.1:0-27873 GCA_032466535.1 Forpus xanthops
CAACTGCTGATTTGAGTTTGAATGGGCTTCTTTTTCCCACTGCTATTTAAAAAGGGAGGTATAGAATTAGGTCTAAAGAAATAAAAGACTGACATCAATGAACTGAAGCAAGCTCAGTTGATGCTGAATCAACCAAGATGCTGAAGCATTTGACCAAGGATGAAAAGCTAAGGGAACTGGGTTTATTTAGTCTGTGAAAAAGGTGCCTGACGAGGGACCTGAGAGCAGCCTTCCCACTCCATAAGAACAGTAAAGCACTGCAGCGGTTGTCCACAGCAGTTGTGCAGGTGCCATCCTAGGACAGTTTCAAGACCACATGAATCAAGCTGTAAGCAGCTTGGTCTGATCAGATGGCTGGACTAGAAACCTCACAAAATAATCTTTCTGCCTGAATTATGCCATGATGCTATCATTCCAAAGGTTCTATGAATCTGAAGGACATCTCAGTTATTCATTTGAGGCCTTAAGCCTGCTTGAGGTTATATTTTCAGTGCACACAAACTACAGCACAATGGTTCCTCAAAATCATATGTTAAAACCAAGTCATTAAACTTCAGGTCCAGAAGTCATGATCTTACCTTATTCCCCTTTTTACACACACACTGTAAAGGATAACATCACTTTTCAAAGTCACAAAACCTCTGCAAGTCCAGCAGTACTTGCAGTTTGGGTTCCAAATCCAAGTTACTGTGACATTTGAACTCAGGTGAATTTTAAGAATCAGTAATAATTTCATTACCTAAGTCATTGCATATAAAGGAGTACATCAAGATCAGCCTGCAATGACAGTTCTACAAACAGTTGTCATGACACAGATTCAGAGTTGAGTATTAATTGCTAAGGCTGAATTTGCTTCCTCTAAAACATCTGTATCTTTCCTTCCTCCAATAAAAATTAAAAGGACAGAACTGGGTGCTGTAAGTAACATTATCTTACAAAACATTTGTCAAAAACAAAAAGCATTTCATGATGTAATAACAAAAAAGAAAGGACCAAAACAAACTTCTGTGTTTATAATGAAAGACTTCATCGATTCCTTTTTGTGTTAGAATTAATAGATTAATAATTCAGTATTCGAAAACCTAAGCCCCGTCAGATCTTTTTCAGTTCAAAGGATTTCTTCATATTATTTTTATTTTGGCAAATTTCACCATAAGAAGCTAGAAAATATGCGGCTATTTATAATGCAAATAAAATTTAAGGAATGAGAAGAATACATAAGGGCTTTTTTCAGTATCACAGAATCACCATGACAGACTGCTTTGGTTGGAAGGGACCGTAAGGACCATCTAGTTACAACTCCCCTGCCATGGGCAGGGACACGAGAAAAAAAATACATCAAATCCTAAACAGAAGTAATAAAAATGCAGACCACTACTTCGTGCTATGTATCACAAATCCTCATGTTGGACTCCAGTAATTACCCAAGAACTGTAGTGGTCACGACAGCCATGACATACTCCTTTATAAACTCTCTGGAGCCTTTCCACATCACTCCTTTTGCCAAACCACAAGCACGTTATCTTTACATCTCTCTGCAACCTAACTTTTTTCTCTGAGTTTAGTTGAACTGAAAGTTCCTACTGCTCAAATAGTACCAAGGTAAACATTCACCCAATCCACAATTAACTCACTCTTCCTTAGTGTTTGCATTAGCATTTTACAGAAATTCTCTATTATCTCCCGTAGTAAATCTGCCATTTGTGTCACCCTCATCTGCACCTCTAACAAAAAAGGAATACAAGATGAAATACAAACAGCAACACCAATAATCTATCGTATTCCAACATCATTGCATTCTGACATCAACACAAGAATCTTTATCCATTCCACAACTTGTGCAACATAAAAGGACAGGCATCCAACATGCTCACAAACTGACAAGCACCAGCAACAGCTTAGTAAGGCTGCAGTTAACATCCACAGGGATGCTTTGCCCAGAAAGTTCATTTCAGAATCACTTCCTCCATGAAGTTTCAAACAGATTAAGTGATTTTTAGGTAGCAGTTAGTTTGTGCTATTCAGAATCCACACTGTTGCTTACCTTTTCAAGTGCAGAAGACAAGCAGCACCACATGATCTGTGCCCATAGTAAGTGTGAATTTCAATTTAAAACCCATGAATATTCAGAGTTTACAAAACACAGGAACGCAGTTACTAGGCAAAGTATTGCATTAACGTTTTTGCATTTGGTTTGTTGCCAAGTCTGATAAAGATAAACCAAATTTTAGTATTAATTATATCTTGACTATCTCTGTCCATGTAATGGCTGCACTTTCAATTTGAAAATGTGTTATTAATTTGCATATAAACTACATTAGAAAAATTCAGCTACTATTTGCAACTGCCTAATTTTCTCATTCATCAAACGGTATCATCTAATCCTCAGCATTTATTGGATTTGAGGGATTTAATTATTTTATCAACATGATTAGTTTCAAGTGAAAGAATACTGCTATTTTCCAATTAACATTAATGCAACCACCATTTTAATGGCTTTGATCTGCCCGAAGCAAGTAAGATAGCAACACACAAGCAGCTACTTGTCCATCATGGAAATAATCAGAGTGGTTTATTTCAAAACGAACTATCAAGTTCCCAAAGCAGAACATAAAACCTGCCACAAATGGCCCTAATGCAAGCACAACAAAAACTAGAGTGCATAAAATAGATCAAACACTGGAAGGGAAAAAAAATGGTTTTCCCTGGTGTAATTATGGCCCACTCTTTACACTCTTAATAGCACTGTACAGAAATAAATCACAATGTATTTCTTCCCTTTCATGCTTTCAAAGAGAGATTCATTCTGGCTGCTAACCAAACCACAGAGAACGAAGAAACAAATTAAGGTTTGCCTGCCTGACCTTTTAGCAGAGTGGTCTTTCACATGAACTCTAACACTCTTGAATTCAGTTATTAGTAGCAGTTACTATCATGCACAAGCAGTTTGGTAGCCAACTAAACTAATTCAGTGATCTCTTAAAATCCTCTTTTGACACGTGGTTACAACAAAACCAACAACAAACAAAACTCACACAACCAACCAACCAAACACCAACAAACAAATCCAAAACAATCACAACTCCACTCTGCCCTGCAACCTCAAGAAGTCCAGATACTGATCGGCTTCCACAACACAGCCAATTCCTCACTCAGAAGCAGTCCCCAGAAAGAAGGTCCCAGCATACCACAGGACAGTGCAGGAAATGTTACAGTACTCACATCAAGCCTGTTCTACTTCTTAACTAAAATCAGGATCAGAAGCTGAACCAATTGTCATTAGCTCCAATCTTAGCAGAAATGTTAGGGTTCTATAGTACAGAAACACTCAAAATACTCATGGAATCTGGGAACTCACTCATATGGTGAACTGATATTTTATACGAGACTCCGTTCTGCTTCCAGAGATGCATCTTTCATTATTAACTGGAAATCAAATGTTGAAGAAAGCAGTCTAGTCTGGGTATCCTTAGAGAAAGAATAAATGAATGAATTAAACACCAACACTTCACCATCCTCTGTTAAGAACACTATTTCAATTATGGTTTCATCATACAGTGAGCCAGGAGTAGTATGCTCCTGACAGCTCATTACAGACACCAAGCTAGAGAAGGAGAACTCCATATACTAAATGGTCCTTTCTAAATCATCTCTCCCTGCTAAAAAACTTCTCTATTCATGTAGTCAAACCAGATAAACTCATTTAGCTAAATATACAGTGGTTTCAAACAGCTCCTTCTATTTCAGACTTGAAGTGCTTATGGAAGGAGCTTTGTCAATTGTTTCTAACAATAGGTTTGACCTCTCTAAACAAATATTACCTTGATTATGTATTTAAGCCATGACAGAAGTACAACTACCCGAAGTGAAGCATTTCAAATACAACAAAGTCATCCAAGAGCTACACAAAAGCAGACAACGACATTCACAGATATTACAACAAAGCAAGCTACTAAAGCAGCATCATTTAGTAAAAACCACAGGCCATTTGGAAAAATGGCAGGCATTTTAACAGATGTTTAGATAAACAAGACCTTCCTATTGGGAACCTGCAAAAGCTCTTGTGACAGAAGCCCCTAAAAGAGACCCCATGGGTTTGCTAGCTCTTCTCACTGAAGAGATAGCCCATGACAGATCATGTCAGAAGTGGCAGGTGAGGTACTGGAAACGAGCTATTCAAAGCCAAAAGCCTAAATAAAGTATGTGACCTGAACTGACCTGTAGAGGGACGTATTTCTGCTCCAGCCACTTTAACTCACCTACAGGAATCAACCTTCTAAGCTGTCTGCCAGAAACCGGATCCCATGGATAACCCCCGATGACAGTATGATTTACTTCACTAGTTCTCAAACATTTAAGGAAATAGTCCCTATCTGCTTGCGCTAAGTGTCCATACAGAGACAAGCTAATTCATAGTAATTAATTTGATTATATTTCAGTAATGTAATTTCTGCTGTATTCCAAAACCAGAACAGAAGCATTCAGCTTACATTCTACACTAACGGTGGTCTCAATGCGCTTTTAGTTATGTATCTACTACATTTATCATTAAACTGATAATCAAAGAACACAGAAAGTGAACAGACTGCTGTATAATTATCACCTCTGCAATTACCTGAGTACCATTTTGATTTGGTGTCTCCGGTACAAATTACTTGCTCTCTTCCAAACCCTTCCCAGTCTGCCAACTCAACTACGAATTCCCAAAACTACAGGGAAGGAGGAGGGAAGGGGGACACGGGGAAGAAATTCACTCTTTTTACCTGCTTTTTGCATGATCGATGGTACTTCGATTCAAGCGTGCTAATTCAGCAAAAATGCAATGAAGCCAGATGATGCCCAAAGAAAATCAAAATTGTATTTCTGAAACAGTATGTAATAGTTTGTCATTTATGAGCTTGTCTTTCAGAGATAATACTCTAAGTGCCTGGGTTCTGATCCTTTGTTTCACATATTGTACATCACCTTTTTTCCTCCTATGAACTTATCTACTCACTAATCAAAGGCAGCTGTTTTATCTCAAACTTGGGAAACTCAATTTAGCAACTTTTAAATAACATCATTCAGGTTCCTATAACTTATAATTATGTGCCTATTCAGACAGCATTAACTAACGTCACATTCAAAGTCACATGTGTCATACTTGATTGTAAATCTATCAAACTAATCCTTTGTATATATAAGCTTAAATTTATGTTGACAGGACTAAACTGGGATTTAACTTCTAGCAGAAGTGCATTTAAATGTAAATTTACCTTTTCCAGCAACACATTTTCAGAACTAAGCATGAGAAACCTGAATTTAATCAAGGTATTTGCACATACAATTTCCTGTGCAAAAAAATCATGCAAGTAAATTTCGCAAGCAAGTTATTTCCATTTGGTTGCAAGTGTCTGTGTGCATACAATCAGACTAGGTATGGCTTCGTGCATGCATACGATCTGAGTAGGGAAAATGTGCATTGAAAACTGACCAAAAGATTTGGTTCCAAGAGCTAAAACTGTGTGAGAGATTAGACTCTTAAAGAAAACCATATTTAGTATAAACAGTTGCTTCTTAATTAAAAATGGTGTGAACTAACACAGAATATATACCCTTCCTAGACAATATAATGTTATCTAAAAAGCTCATACATATGTTAAAATGTAAATCCTCAGCCTAGAATGTCTAATCTGTAGGCAACCTGTTATAGCAGGTTAGATCTCGGCTCAGGACCTGCCAGTAGAGCTATGCTGGTTTACTCCTAATCTATCCCTGCAGGAAAGAAAAAACTAACAGGGGAACTTATTTACCAAGCTCTAAGAATAGCTACTGTTTATAGAGCAGTTTTGTACAGCCATTCGGATGTGCCCATCTAGAACAGGTTTCCACTCAAGAGAAAAACACAGCGACGGGCATGTGTTTCATTTATGACAGCGCCCACTTTCTATATCCAAAGAATGCAGCAGAAGTATTCACTGCATTTTTCCTCCCTGTATTTTTCTCCCCATAAAGTCTACTATAATATGCTATAATATACCCTAATATATAGCGTATTATTGTATACTATATGGCTTTTTTCTTCCTGACTTCTTTCTCCCTGTCATAAAAACTACCCAAGACTTATGCCTGGCAGTCAACACAACTGTAAATGGCTAAAGCCTGGCAAAGATCCAAACAACTGAAAGTAGACTTTTACTATGGCAGGTGCTGAATAGCTTCGTCGACAGTCAACAGTTGTAATGCCACCTACAATAATCATGGAGACGCATTAAGCTTTTAGAAACAAATAGATAATCATTTAGGTACACTACTATAAAACAGCAGTAAAAATGGTAGGATGCAAGAGTTGGGTTTAAGGGCCAGCAATCATGCAAGTGACTAAATGGCACAACATTAAATTCAATATTTGGAACATCTATATTTAAGAGTAGTTTTCTTTTTAAATTGTTTATAATAAAGACGTACTGCACAGAATATTGATTTTATCATAGGTGGTTATTTATAATACACAGCTTAGCATTACGGAGTAAAAATGTTTTAAAATAAGATTTCAAAGCATCCTTTATCCTCTTTTAATTATAGAGTTACAGAAGGGATTCAGCTGGAAGGGACCTTAAAGCTCATCTAGCTCCAACATCCTTGCCATAGGCAGACACACCTTACACCTTCCACTAAACCAGGTTGGGCAAGGCCCCATCCAACCTGGTCATGGAACACTTCCAGGGATGGGGCAGTCACAGCTTCCCTGTGCAACCTGCTCCTATGCCCTACACCTTAATCAGAGTAAATTTTTCTTTCCTCATTTCCAACTTAAAGCTACCCTCTTTCAGTAATTAAGCTATGTAAGAGTGTGATTTTATTATGTCTGGATAACTCAGTGCAATGAGAATAAGTATCTCACATTTAAATTTCTGTATTTTACCAGTTATTTTTTTATGGCTTTGCTTATCCTGGTCAAATCATGGGAACAAGTGAAGGGTAAAGTTGTACTCCTCACTGAAGATTACTTATTCATCAGATTTCATATCATTACATAACCTATTATCATTTTATAGTACATTATTATGTATTATTACATGTGATAATACATTTTATGTGATCTATTATTGCAGCAAGTTATTAACAAAAAATTCACAGTTCTTCTAGATCTCTTAAGTGTGTCTTAACATTTTTAGTCTAGTGGCAATTAATAAGTGCTTGCTACGTTGTTACTTCCATTACAATCAAATAGACTGAAGCCAATGTAACAATTGGCTATTTCCTATGTCAACAACATTGGTCAAATAACTTCATGGTTGTACAATGGTCACCTATGGAAAACAATCCAAAGCAAAATAAGGAGGAAACACCAAAATCACATAGTAGGTTCACCCTATTTATGTGCAAGTAATAATTCTCAGCAGTTGAC
Organism: Forpus xanthops; assembly: GCA_032466535.1. Taxonomy (NCBI): domain Eukaryota; kingdom Metazoa; phylum Chordata; class Aves; order Psittaciformes; family Psittacidae; genus Forpus; species Forpus xanthops. The sequence continues at coordinate 7,391 of JASSUY010008803.1, forward strand.
GCTGTATTTAAAAGACTCTGTATGTAGTGTTCCACAGGTAAACCTTACAGTTTGTCCCATCACAGAGAATAAATACAATACCAAGGGCCTCCTTTCCATCATCAATAGCTCTATGCCAGGATATTGCAGCACTATTTCTCAATGTATTAGCAATGTACATGCAGATACACTGAGCTGCTCTCCACTCCCTTTTCTGCTGTGCTATTTCTGTCAAACAGTCCCAGACAAGCTCTTTCAGAAGGAGCTGCAGCACAGAATGCTCCACAGCTCTGTGAGTAGACTCCCCCACACTAGCAAGCACTCCTGAGAGAAATTAGCTGTGCCAGGCAACCATAAAATCTCACAACATAATCCTAATACTGTAGTTCAGTATGATCTGGAGAGCAAACAAGAATTCACATTACATGCTCTAAAGGAGCCAACTGTGATCACTTTTGCTTGTCTTAATTAACCAGACTATTTACAGTAGTGCCCAGCGACAGCATGAGGAGCAAGGGCCATAAACTAAAGCACAAATTTCACCTCCTTGCATTGAGGGTGGCAGAGCAGTGGAACAGACTGCCCAGGAGAGTCATGGAATCTCCCTCTCCAAAGACACACCTGTGTAACCTGCCCTAGGTAGCTCTGCCTTGGCAGGGGGATTGGGCTGGATAATCTCCAGAGGTCCCTTCCAACCCAAGAGATTCTGTGATTCACTTTTACATACGCATTTCCTGTACCACTGCTTTTGCAGGTGCATCCCATGTCAGTACACAGAGCTTCTAAGGTGACCCCTTCTTAACATATTCCTCTTCCAAAAGAGTGTATATTCAGTGTCCCTGGAATCACAGCCACTTTCCACTATAACAAAAGGCACCATGAGTTCACAGAAATGTTATTTCCTTAGAAAGAAATCACAGGGTATTTTTTGATAGAAGAATTCCCTGAAGACCACAGGTGAAGTATTTTGTACACCATGCAGCACCATCAAGTCTCACACTGCAACATCAAAATCAAGATCTGATTATTACTCTAGTTCTTTTTCAGTACACATACTTCCATCCAAGACCCCTACAGGCAAATTTATTTTGTTTACCCACTGTTACACCTTAAAAAGGCCTCCAATTACCATACAATTTGTGCTTAGTCCTTCCCGAGTATGTACTGAGCCACAAAAAGAACCACGAGCCTCTTACACATACTGTGGACCTTCAAGATTAAACATTACCATGAATTTCTCCAGAGAGATGCTGCAAATAAAGTGCATGTGATGACTACGAAGACCAGACGTGTAGTGCAACTTTCCCCTTCAAGTATAACTGAAGGTCTCTTATGAGGGGGTGTGGGAGTGTGGGGTGGGTTTGTCAAGTCTTCTCCTATCAAATGCAAAAGGGAAAGACTTTATGGGGTGTCATTCTGGAAACTGTACTTTTACTCCTTAGGTATGAGCACTCTGGTCACTCGGATACAGAACACATACTTTCTTGAAGATACCCAAGTTATTCTTTTGTAGACACAAGAACTTACTTGCTCTCAGGACCATTCACGACAGCAAACTTATCACTTAAGGAAATTCCCAGAGCTATTTGGAATTTTCCTTTTTTCAGTTTACACCATTTTAACTGTGAAATTAGCAAGCAGACAAGCATTACATGACCAAGAGGACCAATCACCCAGGCACACAAGCAGAGAATAGCTGAAGACTACTATTTTTGAAGATAAGTTTCTAACAAGTGGTTTTCATGCTATTTTGAATAATGAACAAATACATAGAACTAAACTGTAACAACAGATAAAGTATAATCAGGCAATGAATAAAGTGTGCTGAACTAACAGCTCACACAGCCTCACAGAAACCAAAGGAAATATTGAAGTCATTAAATTTACACAGGCTGAATTCAGATCCCATGAGTTACTGATGTTTTTCAAATACTCTCCACTGGAATGGCCTGGGCCTTGAATGTAAAGTTGAGGAAGCCCACTACTCTCTTACACAACAGCTACAGATGAATGCCACACTTTTCCCTTCATTCACACAATCATCTGCTATAAAGAGTCAAGAAAGGAAGATACATAACACAGGGCTACCTAAACCTTTGGGGGAAGTACAAATTCTGCTCAACTACAGTAGTACAACTTCATTAAAAAGCCTAAGGTAACGCATTCAGAGCTATGTATTATGAATTAGGCAGCTTTCTGTCTACAAGACCAGCCTGCAATAATAATGCTTGTTTGCATCTTATTACTGACTTTCATTCCTTAGAAGCAAATGCTATGTATTCATCATGATTAAAAACCTACCCAAGCTAAACACAGCTTAGAGAAGCCCTACTCTCAGCTTTGTACTAATCCTGATTAGCGTGCAGGGCAGTAACTCCCAGCTTTATATGGTACACCACTAGAGTCAGAAGGTGTAAGTGCAACAACAAGTGAGCAGATCTAGTTGTGAACACTGTTTCTCTGCTGTTCTTTTATGTTTGAGAAGTCTCCTATCAAAGGTTATATCTAAAGCCACCTCTATGGGTTTGACAACATCATAACAGAGAGCAAAAAATAAACAAGTGGGTAACCTTGTGGCAGATTTACATTGTTTTTCATTGCTCCTAAGCAGTCTACCTGAATAAAGACGTACTGTGTGTTGTTTCGCAACAGCAAACAAAAAGCCAAAAAAAGGACAAACCAGACAACCTGCAAAGATAGATACAGTACATTGTCATGGTCTAGACGGTTTTGATCAAGCCAAGGATGCTAAGTGACAAACCCTGAGAGGCACTTGTTTAATATTCAAGGCAAATAAGCAGGGTGACTAGAGAGAGTAAAAAACAATATATGCTTGAAAATGAGAGTCTCCCTGGGGACTGCTGCCAGATTTGATACATCTCTGAAATCTATAAAAGGTAAAGAATAAATGGAACCTTCCCTAAGTGTCTCATATCTAGGATGACACCTGTAGTTCATTTTGTTTTGCCTAATTAAAATATCGATTAGTTTCTGCAGTACTATCAGCCTGCTGAAACACTTTAATCCTAGCACAAGACCTGCTGTGATACAAATTGCTCTATCTTTGGATTTTGCCTTTCCATATCCACTTCCTTTTTTTTTTACATCCTGGCATTAATTCTGCCCACATATTAGTTCCCAGTGTGCTCTACACTGAGAAAGAAATGACCTTTCTGTACTCTCAGAGAACTGTCCTTTAAAGCTGGTCAGTTTACCCTATCACTCACAGGTCTGTCATCTGGAAACTCCATGAACTATAGGTGGTACGGTCATGCCCTGGTCACCACACTTGTTCATCAAAAACAAAGACAACTTGATATTCCAGGAGACTAGAGATTGGTAAGAGCAGTAGCATCAGGTAGCTGACAATGAAACAAGAAGATGGTTGAGTTCGATGTAAGAGAAGATGCATTTCAAATTGAGAGACAGTAACGGCTTTTCCAGGCAAGTTTGATACACTTATTTGCAATACATACTTCAGAGAAATGATTAAAAAAACAAAACCGCCACAGTACATTTTCAGAAACATAGGAAGGGACTAAGCTAGCAGGAAAAACACATTTGTATGAGATTGTTAATTGCATTGTTTCTATTTCGTCCTCATCTCTGACACTATTACACACTTTACTGGGAATTCAGTTTACTGTCATCTTTCTATCCTTACCAGGTTTCTTCTGGCCTGCTTGCTTTCTGGTAAGAGATACAACGCTAACATACTGAAAGTCTCATGACTGACAAGCCACTCATTACAAACATGGGTGACCCAGGCTTCAATATAACAACTTACACAACACCTTCATGCAGTTGTGTTGCAGTAGCCCACGCAGCATATACCTGCACCAGCTTGGTTGATCTGCTGTCCATGCTTCATCCCACAATCAAGTCTTTCAGCCTAGCTCCAACAATACTCTCAGTACCTCACTAACATTACAAAGTAATAGTTTATGAAATGAAAGCGTTGAGGAAGCATCTTTCCCAGTAACTACTACTTGTAACACAAATCATCTAGTGTACTATCTATACATTTAGTGCAGTACCTATGCATTTTAACAACCTCCTCTATCAGATTTCTGAAGTTAGAAGGAGGAAAAAAGACAAAACAAAAACACCCTTCAAAAAACACAACCTCACAGTCCAACCTGACAGTGCGAATGAAAGAAATTGTTTCACAAATGGAACTGGCATCTTCCCTCAAAAGCCCAGCTCTATTCTACCCCAAGGTAGTGATGACATTACACTGCTCCCTTGCACCAACTGCCCCCCAGGCTAAGTAAAGAAATAAACTATCTGTGCGTGCACCACTGTCACAAGAACTTAAACAACTGCACCATTCCATAATGCAGTATTAAATGCAATACTCAGATACGCAGTCAGTATGGCTGAGTTTATAAGGACAAAGTAGGAAAGAGAGGGAACGCTCAGAAAAAGCTCCATCTTCAACACACAGCAAATCTGCTGAGGAAACAGAATGAGGACACCCAAGCTGTTCATACAGGGGCTGTGTTTTATTCCACAACAAGCTAGCTATGTAACACCATCTCCATTATCAGCATTTTTTCATGTTTCTACTTCTTACTAGCACCTCCATGAAGAGCTTGTAGAAACATCAGGGTACATCCATCCACATCACGTGCTCTGAAAATACACCCCATTTGGCATAATTTGCTTTTCAGACATAATTTTATGGCACCCAGACATCCCTACAGATGGCTTAACACTACTGCGAGAAGGAATGAATCCCTGAGATTGGAAGTTCCCAAGAGCCTGCACCACCATACCTGTGCTTTACGTATCATATTCATAGAACCATCAAATAAATAAATAAGCCAAATAAAATAAGCTATGTATAAGAAGAAACTTAAAAGATAAATAACAGATAAATAAGCTAAAATGAAAGAACACAGAATATTTTCCATGCCACAAATCTATCACTGTAGCAAGAGATGCATATATGGAGATGGTGACATGAGTACAGCTCAGTTCTACGCTTTTCTGAGGTATTTCACTCCTCCTTTACTAAGCCTGTAAATTATTAGTAGAGTACATTTCTGCTCTGAATATCTGTACCACTACATCAGAAAAAAAAGTCTTCACTGAATCACCTTCTTCTCTCCTCTTCATATACTTCTCTCCTTTACTGCTAAATTTTCCAACAAACAGAAGTTGTAGCCATTATCTAAATTTAATGCGGACATTCTTCACAGCTCTGTACATATTAAAAATGCAACAGAATCTCTTCAAGCAAGTATCTGATAAAAGAATGGGTTTGCTAAATGATGGAGCTTAACAAACATCTCATTCTCTGAGAATGCTCAGCAAAAGTACACTACTAAAGAACCCATATGTATTTTGAATACATTGTTAGGGTCTGGGTTAACTGTAGGCTACAGTGTTAATCAGGAGCAGCACCTGCCATGTAAGTGATGAAGATGCTGTAAGTTTAAGGATTAATCTATTTGTTACTTTATCCCCCAAGTTTTCACCTCCATGTACCTTCTAGCAGAGTAATGTAATACCACTGCAACCCAACTACTCTTTTCATCTTGGCAAGGACCTCAAGGGCAAAGGAATAGGACTGACCTATTGAAGATGCACCTCCCAAGACGCTTCTTGAACGTGCGTAGAAAGCTGTACTTCCCCATGCCACTCCAAACAGAAGACTACAGCTTCCATAGTCATTATCTTCCAAGACTTGGTTTTTATTCTTCTTAGCTACACGAAGCAGTCTTTGCGAACAGGAGCAAGGCCACTGCAGATTTCCCAGCTCACTTGGATCCTGCTGTACAAAACATGTGCGAAGATTTTATTAAACAAGTAAAATACATTAAACTGCAGTTTACAATGTAACGTGCAATTAACTTGTCCTGTTAGCAGCTTTGCATACTGGGAATCCAGTCCTGGGGATATATCCCCTTAGCCTCTCACAGAGAAGAAACTGTAAGCATGCAAAGATTAATGTTCTTCATTTTACTTCCCTATTAGGAAATCCCTATTTTCAGTTTGGGAGTTTTGTGACACACTAAGTGAACCATTAATGCCTCACAGCCAAACCCTATTAATAAACTCCTTTGTACTTTCAGTGTACTCAGCTCAGGCAATGAGAATCTCTCAAGCTCTTTACACATACAAAACAGGCGAAACACTGAGCCCTGTGATACCGGCTGCACTTGGAATTTCTCCTGTGGTTATAAGGGAGAAGCCATGCTCAGCAATACTGTGGAAGTTTAAAAGGAATCATTCTTAACACACTTCAAGGTTTGACACAGCAGCAGGATCACCTTTCAACTCCAAGGAATAACTGAACAAGTGGAAGAACATGAACTTTCATTCTGTTCTTCATATGACAACACAGGACGGATGCAGTCTGAGCTGAACCTCATGCTCAGCATCTAACATTGGGCTTCTCTTCTTTTTTTGTTTGTCATGAAAGAGCTGGTCCACTATTCTACCTCCTGGACCTACAAAGCCTTCCTCAGTAAAGGGGAATGAAAGGGAATGACAGCCTTTAAGTGCTTGATAGGCAAATTTCCAGCAATAGAAGACACATATTGAGGATTCGTATGGGCAAAGGGAAAACTAAAATTCTCAGAGCCAAAGCCACTTCCCTTCTCATCTGCAAATGATGCTCAGCTGCTTCAGTTCCACTGCTTGCTCTCTCCACCCCCAAAAAATACCAGCAACATAAACTCACACTGCTTTTCCTGGGACAAATGGGCTGACTCTTGATATTGAAATACATACACATTAGTGAAGACTTCATACAATTGTTTCCTCCTGTCAGATAACACAAACTTTGCTAAGATTCCATGCACTCTGCCATATGGACTGCTATATATTTTCTCCATATTAAGTATTTTTTCTACTGTGAAACAAAGCGATATTTTGCTTTAAATTCATAGACTAAGAACATTTACTTTGCCAGCAGTCTCATATTGAAAAGCCTCAAAGTTTATTCCTGTAGTTAAGAAACAACCCAAAGTAAAACGGTGGTCTTTGCTGTAGCAAACTATGTGATGAACTCAACTGAAGTAAAAACTGACCACTGCTAAAAGAAGACAGCTTCTATTGGAGACTGCTCCAGTTAGAAGAAGACACGCAACTGTGAGCAGGAGTAGGGGAGTTCAAACAGTCTTACAAAAATCATATTCATAGATTTTCAGCCAAGATGCAGGAGAAAGAGGAGCACCACTGATTTCCAACTCCAACTTCCCATTTAAAATTACCTCTTCTCACCCTTTTTTTTCCCCCTCACTGACCGTACCCTAATATTTGACTCATTTTCAGGATCATCGTTATCACTGTCAAAGATGATTTGGGAATAAAAGGAAAATTCACAGTAGTTTGAAGTTGCTGTTTCAGAAAAGGGAAAAAACCATCCCAAAACCAGTAGAAACTCCAGTGTTCCCTCTTATCAACTGTTTCATCCTTCCAACACACCGCTTGATCAATGTTTTCAACACATAATATTATATACAACTTTTCTAAGCACGCTTTCCCTTCAAAGTTCCCAAAGGCTAGAACGTGAACCGAATGCTTTCTCTGGGATAAGTCTTGAAAATGCTAACGGATTTACCATGTCAGGTTCCCCTCTCTTAAGATGAATGTTACCTGTATCTTCCTTCTCTCAAAAGCAGCTCTTTTTTCACTGAGGAAGTTCCAAGCACTGCAGGTGCACACCAAATAATACTCTGGGCTTTAGCAGTAGCCCTAGGCTTAAAGGACTCTGTCTCGACCTACTTTTCACTTTAGATGTAGTTTTCTGAGTCAGGAACACTACAAAGACTTACCTGAGTGGAAAGGAAGAGCCTGGCTAAGATGGGTAAATTCATGCTATGTACAAAACTGCACAAAGCCTATGCATCAGTTAAGGTGCCTGTAAGGCGGAAAATAAAGGGGACAAAAAAACCATGTATACCCCATCAGTGTAATTAGTTCCAGAAACGCATCATTAATTCTGACTCTCTGCTGTCTGTATCAAAGCTGGAACACATAAATGGTGTTCAGTATGAAACTGCCACCTACAGCAATACCAACGTATGAAAACAAGCTGAGATACTCAAAACTAAAACGTATGACACAAAAAGCATATCACATACAAGCCGTACTTTTCGCAGCAGTTAACAACAGAACTGTTTTTACAACTGGTTTGTAAATAATGATAGACAAAAGGATTTTACACATCAAGAAGTCAACTGGGGGGAGAGGTATGGGGGTAAATTTGTAACATTTGCAGAGTTGACTTGGTCTTTGAAATCCTACTGTTCTAATATGAAGAGGTACATTTTCACATATCCCATGCACACAACTGAATATCAGGCAGCAGTAAGTTTAGAAAAACACTGCTAAAAAGGCTTTTTAGATGACAAAGTTTTACAGCACTTTTGATACAAAAGTTTTTGTAGCACCATATTGAACTCTGAGGTATTAAAGATATTTACGTTGTAACCTGAACGTAAGAAGTGTGACTGTGGCATAACAACACTGTTGATAACCTTAAAATTTCCAATTGACATTTTGCAGAGGTATATTGACAAACGATTTAGAAATGTATGGTATTTACAGAAGCATTAGGAAGAGAAACTGACTGATAATTCAAAAGGGAAATGCGACCCATTAAAAACAAACAAGCCTTAGATTTGCCATCAAGCACAGTGCTCAGAATTGTAATTATCACAGAGCATGTAAACAATTTGTATGGAACAAATTAAAGGCAAGACCTTTGACAAACATTAAGTGCCCAATTTGGAGGCAAAAATGTCCTTGTTTACTAGGGTAAACAGATGTGTAAATGCTTCATCAGACTATTGTCGGACACATCTAATAGAGGAAATCACTAAAAAAGCCAAAACAAATTAACAACAATAAAAACCCACCAAACCAAAAGCTAATTCTTCCCCAAAACTATTCCTGCATTTTCTGTCAAGAGTCTCAAGACAGCAGACTGAATCTCAAAATGCGAGCAAAGAAGAACAGATGACATAGTCTCTTATATTTATAAGCAGAGCCACAGGAGGAGGCAAAGTTGGTGCTACAATGCAGATCAGCCTGGGGATACTCAAGACCACTAGAGCCAGAGAACGATGTTGTCACAGAACCATGCCAGTTCTAACAGTTTTGTTGGACAGCGTTTGCCAGATTAGGCTTTCTGTTCACCCAATCTCAAATTATATCCTTCAGTGCTAAGGGTAAATGAGAAAGGCAAGCATACAGATCCCATGGGTTGGGTTGTAGGCAGTTCTACTGAAGAATTCAATGAGCTACAGTGAAAAACAGGCGCTGAGCAACCCGACATCCGACCCTGCAATGAGCTATACAGAGAAAGAGTACAGTTGCCTTTCTCAATGCAATTTACAAAACACAAGCGCTCGCAGAATGTATTTCCTTCCACATGCAAGCATGCAGGAGAAACACATAGATGCAAGTGTATCATGAAGATGAACACAGTCCAGAAAATGGTTTGATGAACGACTGCTCTCCACCACCAAATATATCTATGACTTCTCCAGCACTGCTCTAGGGGCAGCCCTGCAAATTGCATTCTTCCTGGGGTTCACTGTTTCTCCTAATTAAGAAATAGTTTTCAAAGGAGCTGCAACATATCGGGAAAGTCTTCCTGCATTCAAATTTCTCTTGAAATCCTCTTCTATGTGTCTGGTTTTACTAGACATCCCCATATTAGCTGATAAGCAGGACTGGCCAGCCAGGTTCATCCAATGGGACTTGACATAAGAACTACTCACTATTTTCTCACTTGGGATAATGACTCCATGGATACTTAATTTAAATCCAATCCACATATGCAGTTCTTCAGAAAGAAAATACAGACATCTGAAGTGAGTCTTGGGTACCTGAGTCTCTCAGGTCAGAGCTCTGGATCTATTCAGCCGTCATGTAAGCCCCCACACACTAAAATTGCAGCTTTATCTACTTTCTTCTTTCAGCCCCAAGTTTCTCGGACATTGGAGTTGTGCTCTTGTTACAGGCGTTATCTTTTGTTAAATGCTCTTCAGTGGGAAATACAGAATTCAGGTCTGCCTTTATGTAAGCACAAATGTACCCTCATTTTAAGAAACCAGAACATAACTGTAATGAAGTGCTTGTGCAATCAGGACAACTCATATTGGACCTACGGACATGCACTGGCTATCTAAAGCTATTTCTACACTACAGAATAAACCAGGAAAAGTGAATACTCTGCAGAATAGCTAAATTCTTTCCCGTGCCCCCCCAAATAAGAAGAGAAATGCCCAAACCATTTCCAGCAACAGTTTTTGGAATATATAATCTTTGAAGCCACAACTGAGCATTGTTTCAAAGACTAATGGCCTCAGCTAAAACACTGCCAAGGACCACACTAACAATGAATCGACACAGACAACTATTACTTCTGGGCCTTGCAGAAGTTTACTTTGAATACAGAGGCAGCTTCAATGGTTCATAATATTCTGAATTCTAACTAAAAGCAACAAGATTCAAAAATCATTTTTTCTAATAGATTTTATTTTATGCTGACAGCAGTATTATAATTTACACTAAGATATTCATTATCAATGGTTATAACTTCTATTTCATTTTCTTATTTTTTCCCTTTTTTTCTCCAACTTTCGTCAACTAACATGTTTGTGGTGCTTTTTGCTCCAGAAACTATCAGATACTAGAGCTGGAGTACACTATGACACATCAGACTTGGCCGCCTTTATTATTATATTTAATTGCAAAAAAAAGACACACATTAAAAGGAAGCATTTCAAAATACTTTCCATCCAAGGTAGTAATGCATTTGAATAGTATCCTAAATGCAGTAATTTCTCTATTATAATCTAAATGTATATGTTCCCTAATCCATTAGATTCTTCTGGATGAAAGACAATTTCCCACTCTGATTTTATTAAAACACAAAGTTAAAAACCTTTGAGTAAGACATCACCTGGGTTTTGATACTCGCTAAATGCTCAGACTCCAGGACCTACTGGCTAACTGTGGAATAGATGCATTTTATTTGCCACTTCATTTCCATTTAATTAAAGTCACTACTACTTCAATCAAAGTGTTGCTCTAAAGTAGTTCCTTAAATACTTCATGTACCAATATTTGCAAAGTGGATTTAACAGATACAGAGCACAAAAAGTGCACAAACACAAAGCAGACATATGTAAAAAAGTGCTTTAGATCTATATCTAACTTAACTAGCTGCCACTGAGCATGATCAACTTTAAGCTTACTTGTTCATCCTACTCACCTCGCTATGAAAGAATATAACATGATCCAGGTATTTGACAATTGTTTCTCTGAAATTCATAGTTTAACAACATACCACGGAATTAAATGTTTCTCAAGAAGCACAATGAAGGCCTGAATTACTCTGCATGGTCAGGAAAAACAGATTAAATGTTGCACAATAAAACCATGGCTGTGAATGGACTACCATACAGCAGATTTTATCTCCACTTCACTAGTGCAGCATCCATATCAACCCAACACATTAAGTTTATACTTTCATACTTATTGTCCTGCCACTTATTTTATTACTGAGGTAAAAACAACACATGTAAACCCCCACCAAACTGAAGAATCCGTTCATAGAGAAGTATCCAACTGTAATCAACACCTTGTTGCAAAACTCAAGACCAGAAGGCCATTCACAGTCCATATCATGGAAGGAGTAAAAAGTAAAAAAGAAAAGCTTTGTGTTCCTCATCAGGAAGACACTTAACATTAAATACTTCCACCAGGCCTGCTCTCTCAATACTGCTTTCCTGAAAAGGCTGCTTTGCGTTCTAATCTAACAGCCCCTGAAGTTAATGCACAAACACTGACCTTCAACAGACTTTGGACAGGTCTAAGCCAGGTTCACCAAAAGCAATGATGGGAGCTGTACCTACCAAGCAGATTCTCCAACCTATTACCTTGCATGCACTGCTTAACCTAGCAATACATCAATTGCTTCCACTGCTGAAATTCTACTAAAATAAGATGAGCTACACAAGAACCTCAGAGATTACTACACAAACAAGATCTTCAGGGCTGATCTAGACGGTGGGTCACAAAATAGAGCTATTAGAGCATTCAAACAGGCTCTACTATTTTATGGGATTTTCTGAACGTAAGTAGGAATCTCTGCATTCAAACATACATACAGATTTGCATGTATTTTTGTATTTATTGTATTTTTTACTTACAGCAAAAAAGTCTTAAAAGACTTGAAAATGAGACAAAGCAGAAAGATTTCTATAAAGAGTTATTCAAGGATTTAGACTTCCAGATGCATGTATTTTTGTATACCTATTCTTGTTTGCATTTCTACAGATGGGAACCGAAATTATTTAAAGTGAACATCGGTTGCTACCAAAAAACTCTAAACTGAATTAGAAATAACTTTAAACAGTTCCTTTAGTATTTGTGCAGATGGGAGAACTTTAGAAGTTGCACAGCAGACTACAATACTGAAATCTGTCTGAAAGTATGAGGTGTGACAGTGATTTCTAACAGAATTCATGGTTTTATTATATAACTCTTTATATTGTTGTCATAGGTTCTTCCGATTTCTTCCTGTCTTTGCCAGCCATTCCACTTACATGGTTTCCAACATTACGACAGTAGTCCAGGACTATCTGGAGGCAGAAACTTCTCTTTTCTCTGAAAGCCAAAAACTTGAATATATGTTTTTATGCCATCAATACCACATTCAAATTTACCAGCCCTGTGTTGGTTTACTGAATTATACACAATTTCTATGCCAAGGTCAAACTCAATTCCGTGACACAGGGCAGAATGGTGACATCTGAAAGGGCTCAGATGAAATTGGCAGGTACGGCCAGAATTGCATTAAGACCCAATTTTCCACAGTGGCTGCAGATCATAACTTACCTGATACAGAACAGGATTGGTTGCTTGCCCTCTAGACCCTCTCCCTGGAGCAATACAGTTTTATTGGGTTTTCACTCACACCACTGTTGTGAACTGATCTTATGGCCCTTTCCTCTGATAGAGCTATGACCCCATTATTGGTGCTACTAGGGAAACATATTTTGTAAGAGTATTTTTGTAAGCATTTTCTAATTGGTGCCCCTAAGGATGCATGGCATGAAGTTCTCATCATCCATTTCAAATTTGGGGCCTGGAGTGACTTCATTCCGTGACTAAGTTTTTTCCCCCCGAATCTGCCACATCGCAATTTGTCTTTTCACAGCTGAAAAGCTGCGTGGCTCTTCTGCAGATACCCAGGGTCACAGAGCTGGTCAGGGTACCTCAACGTAACTCCTACTTAAGCAATTCATAGAGCTGAAAACCAGGACCACAATGTTTAACTTATTGTATGTTTTGTACCTTTAATGACGCCAAGAACCATCTTTTGTATAAACTGCATGGAAGGCCTGCTAAGATTCTGCAAATGTCTTTGCATCAAACAAAAGCTGTCCAGCTGTGTATCTCCTCCTGAACAAACATACATAACTACTAATAAACACTATAGCTGGCATTGAGGGAAAAAGATGCCTGGATGCTCCTAGCTGCCAACATGTTGCTTCATCCTCCTATCTAGCACAATTTCTTAGTCTTTTTACCCACTCAGATGTGCATCAGGTGGCAAGTACTGCAATACAGGAAGCGAGGACTCATTGCTGAAAAACTGCAGTGAACTGTTAAGCTGAAGACTTGATCAAAGCTTTGCTTCAAGCTAATGAGTGCATTTTCAGGAATGGGGTCTGAAAGAAATGATAGTGCATGAACAGTGGATCCCTCCACCTGCATTTTCCACACAGTTATACTACATTTTCCACGGTAACTAGAAGTGACATGTTTGATGCCCCAGAAGAGCATCCTTTAACATACCAGTAGCTCTGCATTAGGAAAAGGGAAGTGACTCACCTGAGAGGAAACAGTCACTATGGTAGCATGGCAGATGCTGAAATATTACAGCAAATTTCACCTTCAGGAACACTTGCAGTGCTACTTCTGCCAGTTTTGCCCGAGAGCTACTTAATGGTACATTTAGAATGATTGAAAGAGGACCCTGCATAGATAACAGAGATTTCACAGGAACTAAAACTGCATTCTGCTTTCCTCACAGATATATTTACATTTACTCATTTCACTGGAGAGTGTTTGCAATGGTTCATTACCAGATACTTAATGATAAACTATGCTGTCAAAACCAAACTGCAAACAGGAAAAACATTAACGGCATACCCCATATGTTTGCAATAGAACCAACACAATCCAGTAACATGTCACCTGAAACATCACTGATGAAAGGAAAACCTGAATACAAAAATCCACCAGTACATGATAGCAAACATATACTGAGCAGAGAACTGAAGCCTCTAACACACAATCCTCTGTGGTTTCCTGTGGGCCATGTAGCTCCAAACCACCTCTGACCAGTCACAGGGACACTGTCTTCAAGCATGGCCACAGCATATGCATGTAAGGGGCCATGTGCAGGTTTCTGGCACCAGTGGAAAGTACAGTAGGAAGAAGGTACAACTGGCTATCATAATGGAGAAGTACAACTGGCTATCATAGTGGAGAAGTACAAAGAACCAGAAAAGAAGAAAAAACAGCGTTCGCAAAGCTACTATCAGAATGTTGCAGAATAAAGCTCATTTCTCTTTACAATTTTGTTATTTCAAAATTGCTCACATCCTTATTCAGGAAAAAAAAATATCTAAGAAGCTTGAGAATAACCTGAATCCCAGCTTACATATATTCTGCTTTAACCAAGAAACACAAAACCTGGAAGCCATGGGAGAACACACAAGTAAAGATCAAAAATCCTGCCTTGCCAACCAGATCTGACCAGATCCTGCCTGGTTTCCAGAAGAACATTTCTAACTTGACCCGTATGATCCCATAAATCTTTCCTTCTTTTAATCTGAGCATTTCACAACAGTTTTTCATCCATCACCTCTGTGTTGGTACACAGGAAACATATACCAAGCTACTCTGATCTCTGCTATTCTGCCTCCCTGTTCCCTCTTCATAACTTCTTTGTAAGCAGCCAATCTCGATGGTGTTCTGTGGTGGTGCTTACTTTAGCAAAGTAGTGCAGACAAGATAGAGCAGTTTCACAGAGAGGAGTTGCTGAGAAGGCTTGATGTTATGTACTTCATGAGGACTTGTTTCACACTAATTCTAGTCCAGCGTGCCAGGGATTTACTGTTTACATCTGGAGTGCAGCGGGTGCACCCCTGAAATGCATTCTCATGTTTGGTTGTTGCACGATGCAACCAGTGATGCCTGCTGAAATGCACCTAGTGGGGACAGAGAGGAGTTTTGCAGAAGCGTGGTTCTGATCCCGACCGCAATGCTTGTGTAGACATGCCCCATGGCAAACACTGGCATACAGTCATGAGAGCAAGCTGTACACACAGTCCTTGGGGCCAAGTGTCTGCTCTTGCAGAGAGCAGGAGGACACTGCTCTGCAACGGATACTGACAGAGTCAATGGGGGTATTTATGCTGTGACTTACTCATTTCTGTCAGTAAGGATGCCAGCTTGGGATCCTCTAAAGAGGAAGTTAGGTTTTACTGAAGAGGTTTCCCTGCTCTTTTTCACTCACTGCACAAGCAGCATATTCCTCTAGAACGAAGCCTTAAAGGTACACAGCAAAAGGGTAGGGAGAAAAAAGAGCCCTCTGCTAACATCAGATCAATGAAAGATAAGCTTTCCTTTGGCAGCTTCCATTTGTTATACAGACTGCTTTGAAGGAACGCTATCACTGGCAGCAACTGCTACCTTCAGAGGTAAAAGCATGAAAATGTCTATCATTACAGATTAATAATTAGTTGTGGGAGTACTGGATAATGATTTAGTGAACATTCCAGCAAAAACTTACTCTTGCTGAGGAACTCCCCAACTCTCTCAACTGAAGGCCATGACCTTTAGATGCCAACTCCATCACTTTTTCTTCCATGCAGTTCCTGTTGTATTTACCAATGAAATGGCCTCTTTTTGGTCTCCTTATGAGACAGTGCTTTCAGCCACTTACATCATTGTCACACTCATTACCTGGGCTAACATCTTCTTGGGACTGTACTTTCCTTCCTGAACAACTTTAGCAATTGTTTTTTTCATTCTCATCCATATCTGAATTCACAAGCAAAAACGAAGGTAAAAAGCAATGCAGTAAGACAGGACTATTATAAGAGCAAAATTAACTAACTTCTTCACTGGCTTTTTGTGTAATGCAGCAGGCAGCAATGAAAACTCAACATGTTAATGCCAAAAACATGCTGACATGCCAAAAAAATGGTTACTTCTGTAGCTACAGTTATAAGCCTTTTCTAATTACAAAGATCCAGGTTAAATTCAAAGCACACTGAGTATTCTCAGTTCTCTCAAGAAAGAGTGTGACTTTTTTCTTACTATTGGCATAGCATCAATTAACACAAATTAAATGTTAAGTATTTCACATTTATCTCAGGCAGTAAATGGCACATCATGTTTCCATTCTTATCAGAGCCTCGGGCTAGGTCCTCAAAGGAACAAAATGTCTATTCATTAAAGACCAAGTAGTACAACAAGAAGAATCCTTCTGACCTTTTCCTGCATTCAAGAAAGAAGTCCAGCACTGTAATGCTAATTCACTTAGCTGTATGGATTACAAACATTTAAAAGATTGTGTTTGCATTTCATCCTAAGAACATAAGGGCACAGCATTGGCACCATTCATATGCCATTCTCAGAGCAGTTTGGGCTTTTTATACAAACAATAAGAATTAACTGCCTTTTTGTTTGAAACCCTCCAGGTCCATGGAATTCAGCAAACATACCAAGAGCTGTGAGAACTGCGGCCCCAAGTGTCATCATATTTAAAATTAATAAACTAAAGTGAGAAAAGTTTAGACTGCTGATGTATAAAGTAATAAGAAATGCCTCTTCTCATCCAAAACATCATTTATCTTTGTTAAATATTGCAGTGGTGTCTCAGACTTAAAACCTCAGCTCTGTGCTTTGCTAAATCACAGGCATGATGACTCCATAAAGGTTATTGGTTTTGGCAATAACTTTTTAATAGCAGAATTACTCTTTTTTGCTCCTTGCAGCTTTCCTGTAGTAAAATATTTCCATTCTGATTTTGCCCACCTCAAATCACATCCTGTTTCATCCTCAGAGTATGCTTTCTGCCAAGATAATGAACTGTAACAGCTTTTCATAGCAAAAGAACTAGTGAAATGCAAAAGAACACTCGGGATGATACAGTTCTATTTATACCTGGCACTACTTTAACTTCTCAGAGCTGTATGTATCTGAAAGCGTTATACTTCATTGAATGTGAGCCCATCGCCCCCCACATTATACAGCTTAGAAATCAGTCTAATCTCAGAAAAATAATTTCTCTGATTGAAGTTATTAAATAAACGCACAGCACTGTGATTATCTGAATCTATGCCATTTTATGCTCATATTTCAAGATTGCTGGTTTGGTGGGAGTATTCTGGGAGAATTTAGTAGGAAAGGGAGAATAAGAGAAACCAAAACATCTTTGTTGCTGTTGTCATTGTTAGCCAAATCTTGCCAAGGATATAAATAAGATATTCCTAAGAGTCCTTACCCCTTCCAATGAAAGCACATTTGCTCCTACAGATTCATGGCACCACCACAATAACCAGCAATCAAAATAACCAAGCTGTTCCTGACAGCAAGAACCTTCCCAATGGTGACTGTGATTAGAAACTAAAATCCAAAATTCAAAGCCAAAATCATTTTTCAACTGAACTGAATTGCACTGTTTGCTTTGGCTTGGGTTTATTTGTAAAGATACTGAGAAATGTAAATGCATAAAAACATAAATGAGGACACTCTAATCCTGCATGGCAGCCTTTAGAATGTAACTTGCTTAATGCAATGCTGCATTAACAATCTTTGTAAGTATCATACAGTTAGTACCTTTTAACTTTGGTAACATACTAAGGCAGAACAAACTACAAAACATATACTTTGAATTAATCTTTCCTTTCTCTCATTGTTACTCCCATATGCTGCAACTGGTAACTGCAAAGAGCGAGACAAAGGTATTTTGACTGACACTTGGATGGTCATGCATCTAAGATACAGGACACGACCTCCAGATACTGAAGTTACCTTTCTGGTGTTGGGGCTTTGGGGTTTGCTTTGTCAGATTTGGTTTTGTTTGGGTTGGTTTTCTTAAGGAATGCCCTGGCAACAGCTTCTGCACCCATTAGCAAATGGCTCTAATCGTCACTTTTCTGTCTTACACTTCTCCCAAAACTGAGCGAGTTTGGAAAAGATACAGAACTCCAGAAGGAGAAAGGAGGGAGACAACAGGCAACAGAGAAAAGATAACCCAAACCTGCTCAGTTTATTGATTTACTAAAATGGAATCGATTTGAGTTGAAACTAAGAAATAGTAAAACCAGTCAATTAACACTTCCACTTCATTTTCAGCTTTGGAAGGGGGTGGGAAGAAAACGAATCCTTTAATGCAACCATTTTCAATCAAAACAACTGGAAGGGCTACAGGTCTCTCAGAACACTTCTGAGCTCGCTCAAAACTTGGGGTTTGTCACAAATCAAAAACTGCAGTGTACAGTTTTCATGGCTTTCTTTCCATATAGCTCTAGGAAAAGAATTCCCCAATTTCTAACATCGGGGGGGAAGTTGGTTTTTCATAGTTTTAACAGAAAGCCAGATTACATTCACTGTATTTTATATTTGAAGCATAAAAGTTCACTTAAAGAAAAAATTCCAAGATGGAAGAGTGTTTAAAAAAAGTCATACATCTTACAGGAGCTAATGAATTCCAGACCATGCGTCTATACCTTCTATTACCTCCAAGACCACATGCCACTAGATCTGATTTAAGAGTCTTTTTGTTTCCTTTTTATCCCTTCACACATGGTGTTATCTGTCATCCTGCTACTGGAGAACTCCAAGCCTTACACTTGTTAATAGACTTAACTGATTTTTATTCACCTCATTGTTTGTTCACCTATGCTCCTAGGAGAACACCTCTGTGTAACTGCCTGGATGGGGAAAGGGAAAAGGAAGCAGGAGGCAGAATCAATCACTGACTCCTTTCTGAAGATGGTTTTGAAGCACTGTTAGCACGGATGCTAACATCTTGCATTTGAACCCAACTTACCATATCAACCATTTGTATATTTCTGTTGAAGCCTTTCTTTGCTCTTATCTATGTACCTTTTTTGGCTCCCTTTTCTGTTAGAAAGTGTTGCAAAATGAAGAATATTATATGTTCCCATTCTTGAGCACCACTTCGTTTTTTTCCAATGCCACTACCTCTTCTCTCACTACCATTTTAGAGCATTTCTGGCTGGGCATACATCAAAAGCAAAGGGACTACCAATATTGATACCTCTTTGCTCACCTGTCTGCAGTCACAACTTGACAATGCACTGCCCACTCCATCCATTGTGATTCAATCTGTAGTCAAACTACTTAATTTTTCTGCCTCCCAGATTGTCTTAGAGAGATATTCCAAAAGAATGCACTCATCTGATAAATTTTATGACTTTTTGATGTCAAATGCTACATGCACATTGTACTTTTGCTTAATATACTCAAAAAAAACCCATAAACATAAAGGTGCAAACTATCATCTATATGAAAACGTATTTTACTTTCCATCTACTTTATAAGAACAATGCAAGTGCCATTAATCTTATTTTTCATACGTGTAACTTGATAGAAAAGACACTTTAGAAGGAGGTTGGAGATTGAAGCATCTTGCACTCCCTGCAAGCCATTTACCCAGACTTCAGCACCTTCTTCCATCACTACCTGAAGTGCACTTTGAACTTCTGTGTGTGGAAAAAGAGCACTGAAAACAGAAATGCAAGTGGGTAAGTGGATTGGAAAATTAAAAGGCCAAGTGCATTGAAACGAGCAGCTAACAACTGAAAGTCTCAGGTATTGTGTCAGAGGGAAGAACAGTCTAGTGACCTGGAAACAGGCAAAAGTGCACACTAAACTGTGTGATCAAGCAGGAGATCAACCAAATGCCATTTTACTTTGTGTGTTTTGCTTGCTTTATAAATACTAAATTAAGGAGGCAGGATCGAGACCCCAATACAAGCAGAACATCTGATTACTACAAGTATCAACCTACACTTGGTATCTCTATACACATAATGAGCTTATTAACTTCTGCAAATGATACGCCTGCTTTGCAGGCTTGGGGGAGTGGAGAAATAACAAGAAACTGCTTTGGTAACAGTACTGGCCTTTCAGGTAAAGCAAAGAACAAACTGACAGGGGTTTGTACTATTGCTTTGCCAACTTTCATCCTTCATACCCAATCAAATGGCCATGTCCAAGCTCAATGAATGTATCACTAACTTGCAAAGGGAACAGAACTTACACTTAGATGGTCAATCTAAAATCAGTACTCTGAGTGTCTTATTAATCAGTGGATGTTCCCTCTGCCTCTCCAATTTATCCCAGCCTCCCTGCCACACTCTGTGGACATGTCTCCATTACATCTCCAGATAAGCACAGACAAGGCAGCTATACGTTTTAGATCG
>JASSUY010008805.1:0-15556 GCA_032466535.1 Forpus xanthops
TGACATACAAAGTCATGTACACTAATGACCTCATGTATTCCTGAATGCCCAGTATGCTAAATTTAGTGCTAGTCCATTCTGTTCTTTCATGCTACAGTTAGATCATCAAAAACCAGATCAGTCAGATGTATAAACCACTTCAAATGTGAAACAGCAAAATTCATGTTCAAGATGGGCATTCTGCAAGTGATAAATGAGACCTTTTACATCCATATACGTTACATGTGCTGACAGGATCAGAAGAGATCCTCAGCAAACAGTATGCAGCTGGCAGACAAGAAAGCTTAATATGTCCACTAAGCACATGCAACATGATTTACACTTGACATAAATGCTGAAGAGGAAAATTTAAGCCAAGAAAATAAATCAGGAATTGTTTGCCCTAGAGGAAAAAGTATGATTACAGGGTTGGGGCTCAGAGATTTTCTTGTCTTCCTTCAGGGAGGGAAGAAGGGGTTTTGTTGCCACTTTTCATAAGTGGGCTCATGAAAAAGCAGCATGATTCAAAATATGACAAAACCAACATAGGTAGCACTTTCAAGAACTGCCTTTGCTTGCAAATGTGCAGTCATAAATCAGACAAAACTTATCAACTAGTAAGTGAATTCTCACTTCACAAAAAGCCCCTTAAAGATCAATAGTCCTGACCGGCCTGGGGAGAAGGGACACCAAACCAAAACCCCACCCAAACCAAAATCTGGAGTTCCCATTTTCCAGCACAGTACACGCTGAAACACATCTGAGAACTTTTACTTTGAGTGTCCTCAAACACCAGCAGCATTCTTCTCAGATGTTTGAGGTTTACCTTGATTCACCCTTGCTCTTCCTGCGTTACCTTAAGAGAATGCACACTAGAAAAGAACATACACTTTAATGACTTATTTGGCTCAAGTTCACACAGCCTTGAATCCCAGGCATTGGCCAAAGGCACTAAAGTGACAAGCGTAAAGCAGGCATGCAAGGAGGGCCTTTATGCCCTGTGGCACTTGTTTATTTTGTTATGTAACTTGTAAGTTTTGTCATGTAATTTAATAGACACAAAGCCTGAAATATTCCAGATTTGTTGGAAGTGCACACAAACTGTTACCTGCTTGGCGGGAATATACCCTCTTCTTCGTTTCTGACTGGTCTTATGATCACAGAGAAACTGTAGCTCTCGTTTCTCAGAAAAGCCATATTCACGAAACAGGCAGCTGTTCCAATTCTCCTTTCTCTCTGCGTATTTAACCTTTTCTGTCTTTTCAAAATAAAATGCACCCATGTAAGCCCCATTTCTCAAATCAACATCAAATATTAACATAATTACAAGTTTGGCCGTTAAAAGGCACACCCGGCAGAGTGGTTTGCAGGCAAAAGCCAACAGACTTCACCACACGGAGGTGGGTGTTGTATACAGAAGTATCTGGAGAACCAAAGGCTGCAGATTCAGCAAGTAAAGAGGTCCCAGCAATCCTGGTCAGCCCATTTATTTTGCAGCAGGATTCTTGGGAGGCTGCAATTTGTAGGTACTGAAGTAGTTCACCACTTGCTGAGGGATTTCTGCCAGGACACACTGCGCCAGCGCTTCTTTTGGAGACTTACAAAAAAAGAACACAGAGTTTCAGTTTCCATTCCACTGTTAACAGAGATCCTAAGACAGGTAATAAGCACCTCCTCTACTAGGCCAATTAAAAGTCTGACATTTTACAGAGGACTTTACACAGTGTCCTTGTGGGACAGATGTAAGCTTCTCTGAAATCCTGTCTCACTCGCATTACTAGGAAGCAGCTGGCTGCCTTACTCCACCGAAGTATCAGAAGCTCATGTGCAAAGGCCTGCCATGCCTGAAGGCATCTTTTGCCATACGAAATGCACACAGACTGCAATGTCAGACTTCAGTCATGTAAACATTCTTCCACTGTCTGCTTAGATGACACTTCAGGGGCTTGTCTAAATCATCCACAACCTTTTGCTTCATGTCTCACCCACAGTAACTGTATTGCTCCAGAGGAGCTCTGCTAGAGATGCTGTTTTCACTGTAAGACTAACTACCCATGGGGAAAAAAGCACCCCTTTTTCTAGAAACTGAAAGCATTTGAATGTATGATTTTATAGTGAATACTGACCCTAGTTAACCTACATCCACGTGCATTATTCAGTGAGCATATTCCACACTGATTTTGCTCTCTTTCTCCTTTCATTTTGCATGATTTGTTCCAACACTAACAAAACTTCTATCAGAAGTATAAAGTACAAAGACAAAATAAGAAGATATAAGGAGTATTATTAATAGGGATAATATTAAGAAACAAAATTAGAATATACGGGTGGAAATTAAAATATTAATCTTATCTCCCCCATCCTGAGGAAATTTTCTTTGCTTTTTGCTTGGATTTTTGTGGTTTTTTTTTTTTGCTTGGTTTTGTGTTTTGTTTTTTTCCTGTTTATTAGGTTTCTGAGTTTGAGGTTTGTTCTTTTTTCTGCTAGGTTTTATTGTTTTGCATTTGTTTTGTTTGTTTTTTTTTTTAATCAACTTTTTTCCAGCAATATGACATTTAAAAGTCAGACTATATACTAGCCAGCACATATTTTATTGGGTTCTACAGCAAAACAAAAAAAAAACAGGACTTTATTCTTTCACTGACTCGTTTTTTGGTATACTTGCTTTAAAGAAAACTGAAACTATCACCACTATTGTGCCCACATGCAGTTTCTACTGATTACAGCCTCCCTGATTTAGTCTTGAATTTTAACACTGCACTAAAATGTGAGACTAATCTGCATTTACAAATGGACATCCACAAAAAAACCCCACTCTACCATAAGAACAAAACCACAGTTAACTTCTTCCTCCCAAATGAAAAACACATCCATGTATTTAATCAAGTTTGAGGGAGATCTACAAAGGTTATTCCTCTGCAGCAACTTGTCAGAAATGCAGTGCGGAAACCAGAATGGAATCTTTTTGAACATGCATCAGCTCACTTACTAAAAATTCTACATATGCTGAAGTTTTTTGTCCTTTTTTCTTTTTAGAATTCAGAATTAATTTTAGAGACTCTGAAAAAGCTTAGGACTGTATGTAGGCTATCCTAGCAAAACCAGCATACCTCTACCATATTTATTAAACATTCCACCAAGATTACTTACATTTTGGAATTTCCTGAATGGCACAAACTGAACAATGTCTCTGACAGCTGGTTCTCCACATGAGGACCTAAGAACTCCATCATCACCATCAAGAAACTCCATAGCATCAAAATCTGCTCCTCCAACACCAACAATGATAATGGACATGGGCAATTTTGAAGCATTAACTATGGCAGTTCGAGTCTGATCAAGGTCTGTTATCACACCATCCGTTATGATCAGGAGTATAAAGTATTGCTGTCAAATTCATAAACGCCATGTTATGACAAAAAGAACAGAAAACAGGTAGGCATGTACACTTAGAAAAATGAACGTACAGACTACATGCTTTGGTCACCTTAAGCATGTTCAATGAACGCACTCACTGAATTTTACAAGCAAACATATAAGTTGTAGTCAAGCTTCAACTGTACAGTCTGAAGAAATTTATAAGGACAACAGAATCAATCTTTTAGAAGAAGTCATCTTTAAACAGCACCTCCCAAAAAAACAACAGTGGTATCACTCTCATTCTTCATCAGCTAACAATGAATGAACAAAAGAGTCCTGGAACTCTTTTAAATCAAAACATACCTTTTTTTTTATGCTGAAAAATAGCACATACCGTTTCAAATTTCCTTAATGATGTTTTCTAACTGCTTTGTGAAGTTAATTATCAAGGTGTCTGAGACCACCCTGCAGTACTTTGGTAATTTATTCAAGCATCACTTGACCTGCTTCCACTACACTGCCAGGGCTTCTACAAGTTGGCATCTTAGCCTCCATTCTGGATTGAAGCCTGAAGAATAAGCTAGAAGTACAAAGCTCAGAAACAGTTTCTGAACTTCTGGTTTTTTCTCACTTGGCTCATTTCAGGAGATAGCTGAGCAGCACAAATTCAAGTTCCAAAGGTATACTCAGGAATCTTCCTCTTCAGAACTTTGTTCCTTGTCTTTACTTATCTGCTTCTAAAATAATTGGTTATCCCTTATCTGCTGTGTTCAGGTATCACCTCTTCTCCTTGCTCCACAGCACTCTTATTTCCCCACTCCAACAACATCTACAAAACAACCACGACCAGAGAAGCCCAAGACTAGCAGCATGATAGAATATCACACTGGATTTATTTCTCTCTTCTCATACTTCCCTCATACTGGAGGGAAAAAAAAAAAAAAAACAAACCCAAAATATCTACAATACACATTAAATAACAAGGCAACAAAATTGATTCAATGCATCTTTTCAGGCAGAAAAAAAAAATTCTTACAAGGCATATTGCACAATCTGGAAAAAAAAATATGTACAAGAGGTTTTGCTACTTTCCATGTGTATGTGTGTGGAGATATATATATATGCATGTATTGATGACAGGTACTATGGAAAGGCTATCAAGGCAAAACCTTACAAGTTTCCTGCCATATGGAAATCAATAGCTCTTTTCCAAATTGGTTTCCACAGGTACTTTTCTATGCAAAACCAGCTGATTTTATTTTCTGATTTTACACGATGTTTGAGACACCAGTATCTGCCATTATTAATTATTTAGGATATATATAGCTTCAGATTTGCTGAACTTACATGAATTATTTAAATTACTTCAAATTCAAGACTTGCTCTTCAGATTTCCTATTTCTTAATATGGTCAACAACTCACACATACAACTTTAATGAAGAGGAGA
This sequence comes from Forpus xanthops, assembly GCA_032466535.1. Lineage (NCBI taxonomy): Eukaryota > Metazoa > Chordata > Aves > Psittaciformes > Psittacidae > Forpus > Forpus xanthops. Next base: position 4,788 of record JASSUY010008805.1, read on the forward strand.
GCACATCACACACAGCACCTAAAGCTTTCGAGTATGGATGATTTATTATCTGTGTTGGCACCTAGGTGGCAGGAGTTATATCTTCCATTTCTTTGTTATCTTATTCACAGCTATCTGATGTGAAACAAGGTCTGGTGATTTTCTTGGCTGAGGTTAAGTCATTTTCTTATATGCAAAGGCTTAAATTAGACTTTTAACACCTGCTAAGCACTGCAAGAGCTTGGAATACAAAATACCATAAAGATTCCATATATTTTTAAGTTAGTATTTTAACCATGAAGAGTTTTGTTAGTTAATTTTGGAGAGAATTACTGTGTACAATCTGCAGAAATCAGGTAGCTTTTATCTCTTTTTAAGGGTACCAAACACCAATTCACAAGGTAAATATCCACCTGTCAAAACAAATATAGCTTAAAAAATAGTATATGTTAACTGGAAGGGAAATAAAAAAGTAAGAAAAATATAAATAGTACCATAAGGAACTTACAGATGCTGTTTGCTGTTGTGTAGCTGCAGCAGCAAATCTTGCCACATGATTTATAATTGGAGAAAAATTTGTTGGTCCATATAACCTCACTTGAGGAAGACAAGCCCGATACGCATCAACAATGCCTTGGACTCCTAGAGAACACAAATAGATCACATTTATTTTTTTCATATCAGATATTTTGAAGCACTCGATCTTCCTGAAACACTGTCTATATCAGTTATTTAAAGTGATGACAAGAAAATTTAAAACTAACCATGATGGAAAAAGGAAATTATTTGATATGCAGTGGAGGCCTTTAGCTTGACCAATGTTTAATGCACCTGCATAACACGTCTGGCTCTATGTGAACAGAAAGGCCAACACTCGATGGCTTGCAACAGTCTCTTCATCTAGTAACTCATGGGCAGTTAAAAGTGTGATCAGTGAGGCCATGTTCAACAGGCAATAGCAGTATCATATTCAAACCAGACAACTCCGCTCCACAGTGAAGCAGAATGAACTGGCTTGACAACATAAGGGAATCATTCCCATTTACCTGTGCTGTACCCTGTTTAAAACACTTCTTTCACAAATCATTACAGAAGAGAGACCAAATGCTATCTGTAGCAACTAAGAAAAGAATTATAAAATTGTTGCCTGTTACAGAACTAAACTCATTATTTAATTAGAACAACAGGCCTCACAGTTCACTTTTCATGTGATTTTGCCCCTTCACCTTAGACTTACTTAGACTTACCATTACAGAATGGGTTTGATGGGTTAAAATTTAATGGGAACTCATGTGACACCTGCAAATATAAAAGACATGGTCAAGGACCATATATACAATCTCCTCCTGAAGTAAGTGCTTTTAGTTCTTATGTAGCGCATTTACATATTCCATTACCTGAAACAAAGGAGGAATTTGTGCACCAAATCCAAAGGCTGGAAACATCTTATCTCTAAAAAAGGCAATTTTAAAGAAAAGTAAGTGAATGCCTCCCTTTAAAAGCTGTCATAGTTCAGTAAATTTAGCTAATCAGTGCTGCTTCTGACTCTTAAAAATGCTGTTTATTAAGCATTAAGAGGCAAAATTAAATGGAAGTTGCCCCATCCAATTGTTTCTAGGACCAAAACCAGTGATTCACACCAAATTGGCAAAAATGCAATAATTTATTTAAATCAACTCTGCTTTTTGCATCACAGATGAAAAGCCTTGCTGTTTGTTTGCTGTAACACAAGCTTCTTGTGATTATGTGATTCTGCAGTGATTATGAAGTCTTTTTTAGCTCTACATTTTACCTCAGAAGTTTTATTCCAATATATCTGCTGGCACCTTCAACACTGGTTTAAGAAGCTACCATAAAAATCTATACATATCTAAAAATTATTCAAATGAAAATCTAAAACTTACGTATCATAATCCTGAATGACCAGTCCTACAGACCAGATGGCTGTTAGGTATTCATTAACTCCATTAGGGCTGAGGTAATGCAGAGAGTCTGGAGAGCGAGGGTCTCCATTGGAGCCTGTAAAATCTATCCCCACCTGTCAAATGCAGTGTTTATATCAAACTGCTTTTAGTGGTAAAATTATCTTTGTTATCAATCACAAGGCCAAAGTGAAAATCATTAAAGGGTTGTAAAGAGCAGTTACCAGGACACCTACAAATTTAATAGGCATAATACTCAGATACAGGTTTCTTGGAATATTAACACTTAATGCCCCCATAAAACCATCAGCAGCTTTGCGTTTGTCAGAAGGGCTGAAATGACTTTCATCTGTCATGTTTTCACTGTGTTCACTTTCAGTTACCATTCACAGTAGCTCTACAACACCTATTAAACTAACTTCACCCTCTGTCTTGCAATACACATCATTTTTAGAAGTACAACAGACACAGCAGAAGCATAGAAACAGTTCTCCAAACTCAGTGGGTCATAACTACAACATAACTACAGGTTCAGAACTTTGTGCCATGAAAACAGTTTTTTCTGAACACACTAGATAGACTGGCAAAATTACTTCCCCCTCCATGCTACAGAACAAAACAAAACAACCCCACCTCCCCCCCCCCAAACAACATCAACCCAAGCCTCCTCCTCTGAAAAAAACCCTGATAATAAAACGCAGAGCACAGGCGCACAGGCAGTCAATTATATATTTCCATTCATTCTAAAACTCAAAAGCTAATCTACATAAACAATTTTACTTACTGTGAAATTCAGTTGACAACCACCCATGATGTAATCGAGGAATGTGCACTCTACTATGATCTAAAAAAAGAAGTTAAATATAGAAATTAACTTTTTAATTTGAGAAAATTAATAAATATTATTGCAGTAGCTTTTGAGATTGTAGATTTGTTATATTCACCCATGCAAAGCACTACTTTTACTCTACAGATATCTCCAGATACATACTTTTACTATATACTACTTCTACTCTACAGATTTCACCCACACACTGCAGTGAGGAGGGTATCTACAGAGTAGGCCATCAGTGCATCAGAATTAGGCCTTTTACAAAATTACAGGCAGACAACAAAGCAGTTCCAAAATATCTATTATTTATAAACCAACATATAATAACAGACTTACTAGATTTTGATCCACCATAAAATGGTGAGTTGGGAAACGCAGGGGTTCAGGAACGGCCTTACAAATGAATAAATGATCTTTGCCATATAGATGGCACCTTCATGAGAAAGTGAGGGGACAGAGGAGGACAGACACAAGATTCAACTGCCAATCTGTCTCTTTATATGAATCAGAGTCCTTAAATACCTACTGTGTCTGGAACTTTTAGACATTTTAAAGTTTCTTACAGTTTGAGGGTAAAGGCATAGCAAGTGACAGCTGTTATTGTCTGAACACTTAAGAGTAATACCAGAATACATCACTGACCTCACAGTGCTTAACGCTCACAATACCAGAGTTTTTATAGTTTTTTTTCTTCTGCCGTTTCTTTTCATTGATGCACTCAAATTCAACCTGCATGAACACAAACAAATCCAACATAATTACTAGAAATATCATTTATGCAACAAAAATTCCTCATTCTGACTGATACTTTGGGCTTGTATTAAAAATGCAGTCTACCAAAAATTAAACCCAGCTTGCCCAGAATTAGCAAGAAGAATGCCATTATCAAGATAGAAATCCTCTCTTACCAAAAAGTTTAGAAATATGTTGGCTCAGACAACTGCATTTTAACCAAAGAAATGGTACTATTTTCCCTCCCTGGATTCTACTAACAACCAACCTGATTTTTGCCTGAATCACAGTGTCTTTAAGAAAGCAGCTGTAGCACTAACATATGAAATAATACCTGTATGTTTAAGCTTCCCAAAATCAGTTATTGAGGCTTCATCAGTCAAACCATTACCTTAACCTACTATTGCAGTCAACATCGAGCCAGGTTAAGCAGCTCCTGCCATCATATAGGTAAATGTACGCATAATGTAAATGCTAAGCTAGCTTCAACTACAGCAGCATTGTTAAGGTGCAGCCTAACAACCTCAATATCACAAGTCAAGTGACATTAAGTTTTACTCCCAAATGAGTAAAACAGCTTATCAAAAGTACACAGGTAGACTATTTAAGACTTACAGGTGAGGACCGGGATGCTTCCTTCAGTTTTGACATCGTAGTTTGAAAGCTTCCTATGAGATCATGAGACCCATCACTATCATAGTCATAGCATTCTACCTAAAATGAAGCACTATTCAGTGTTAGTAACAGAAATGGCCCTACAAAAGCAACAAAGACTTCAACAGCATTTCTTTAGGCAAACCTGTATCTCTTGTATCATGGAGATTTTTTCAGATTGCACTCTTAGAATTGCATAGAGTTACACCTAAAATTATGAATGAAGTATGATAAAAAAACAATGTAACTCATTTCAGACCAGATCTTTCACTGGAAGGAAGGAGAGATGAAAACACTGAGCAGCTTCAGGTCTTGAATGAACAAGTAACATCAATTATACTGGACTATGTTTTGGGAGTGTTGGGAACAGCAACAGAATAATGTAGTCTTTTCCTACTGTAATCATGGATTAAGAGACTTAATTTTTCAGAGGTATTAAGGAAATTTAACTATCTCTGAGCATCCAGCCAAAAAATTAGTGAACCAGTTATTCAGCAATCACAAGAGTTTTATTAACACTTTTATATTACTTAAAGACAGTTCAATTCAGAAGTATATGAAGGTTCAGCCATAAATCTAGAAACAAGACTTGAGTTTTTTTAACATCTTTTAACACCCCAACCCACCAAAGAAGGCAGAACAAGTGAAATCTTTATTTCCTAAGAACCTGTGAGTTTGAGTATTATTCTACCACTGTTATTTATTTACAACATCTTCAATTTCTGTTTTTGAAAAGTTTAACTTACAAATGTGGCCAATCTGCCTTTCTAGATAAAAAGCTGGGTATTTATCTATAATAGCATGTGCTAGTTCCATCCACTTCTGATATTTTATTTCAGTTTAGCAATGCAGACATGCTATCTAATCAGATAACAGGGAAAAAAAAAAGAGTAACTTAATAAAAATAATTATAAATAATAAAAATAATAACCCAAGAGTTTATCCTCCAACAGAATGCAATCAAAACAAGCTTCAAGAAAACCTTTTCTGAATACATAGGGCTTGAAATGAACGGATAATTTCATGTCTGCCTTTCCAGACTGAAAAAAACTCATACATTATATTAAAGAAACAATTCAGTTGATTACTTGGCCACTTCATTTAGGAATAATAAAGTAAAACAACTTCAACATACACTTGAGCTTCTGAGAGGAATTAGCTCTTTGAATACAAACAGGAATGTTGAAGTACAAAATATGATGTGTAGATTGCAAGTTCTATGCTGTGCAGAACATGCCGCATGCCTCTATCTTGCAGTTTGTATTACTCCTACATTTTGAATGCACTAAATAAATGCATGCACATGCAGTGAATAGCAACTTAAATCTCACACAAGCAGCTACAGAACCAAAAGACTAAGGTTCATGGCAGATGCTATGTAAATTCTTTTGAATGCCATAAATTAAGCCAATCAAATACTCAGCCAAGTTCCTCAGTACCTGAAATTTAAAACTGAAGACATTTCCTGAGGCAACAGTTATGATACCTGCTCACAGCTGGCACAGTTATTTTTCCTTTTAAAGGGATCAGAGCTTGACTTGCTTGATATATGCAACTCATCTACGCCAATTTTCAATCTTATCCAAGCAAGACAGAAGTGTTTCTTTTGTTCCATGTATGCTCCTCCTGGACATACAAAAGCACTTGGGAACCAGGTGGTAAGACTGCATATATATTTGACCCAGCAGAAATAGGCATGCTTGCTCCAGATGGAAGGCTCACATTTTCAACATGAAAAACTTCACTGACTTCACACTTCACACTCTGATGGAATATAGCAATAAATCCATAACATAAAGAAGCAACTTGGTTTGTGCATTGCTGGGGATACACAAACCAAGCCACGCATTATGAAAAAGTTATCAGGTTTACTTACTATGAAAAATAGCCCATTACGTATGCAACTGTGCACATATGAAAGTGTTAAAAAGTATTGTTTAATCCTTCAACATTACAATTCTTCCTGCATTTTTATGTTTGAAGTAACATCTCCTGGATTTATAAATTAAGACATAATCCTACTGTCTGCCTGCAACTCTGTAACAACTCCAAGTAAAATCTATTTCCTCTAGAAATAAACCTACACTTCTGAGGTAGGATTCCAATGAACAGGCTTTATTAAAATGATGACAGAACTGATAATTACTCCATCTTAACAGATATAATTTAATCAATGGTACACAGTTTTAGTATGGCTGTTTACTGAAAAAGATAAATATATTTACAATATATGGAGATGAAAGAGCTATTACAGCTGTTTTGGGAAAAAGGGAAGCAGAAAGGAACGAGAAAGTTAAAATACAGAAACTGTTTAGGAAGCAGGCTTCTAAAGTTGTTCATTAGATCGCTCTATAATTATGTGTTTAAACCTACACAGGTGCTATAACACCCAGATCCCTGTGGCTGCTAAGCATATTCCAAGGCTGCCTCAAGTCATGTGAATAATACCTACTTGTCACATGCAGATCATGCTCTCATTTTTCCTACCCAGAGGAAGAATGGTGAATACAGTAGTTTATTAATTTGTTTGTTGAGTTTTTATTTTTTTTTAAATGCTAAAACATCAGGTTTCTAATATGTTCATAATTGATTAAAAATGGCCTTTTGATAGATTGCCTAGTTTCAATTCCACCCTTAAAGGGAATTCCTGAAGAAAAACATTCAGAAGTTAAACATAATTTATTCCAGATAAAATCTGAAGATACAAAGAGTTAAAGACCAGTCCTCGTAGAACTGTCACTTCACAGGTACAGTGACTTTCTGACAGAAGGTTCAGTTCTATCTGAGGAGAAAGAATTGCTACATCTGGTATCCACAAGACATATTTGGTCCACATCTGTTATCTGAGCTGGTATATTTAGTGTAATTAATTGTACCAGGTAGTATATTAAAAATTTCATTAGTGTTACCTGTTGCACCAGTAACAAAGTATTATAAGATCTATAAGACCAAAGCATATTCTAGCCTTTACCACACATTTTTCACTATATTGTATCTTAACACTACTGATACTGGCTGATGCAACCTAAAACTATGTTCCAAATAAGAAATTGAACCAGGTCTTCCAAAGTTACTTGTGTTTAACTGTTTTTCTCAGACTTTCAAAGACCAAATTCTGCCAGACAATGCATCACAAATGTCAGATACATTTTTTGCCCATAAAACATGCATGTATCTTTGTGAATTTCAAATAAGAGCAAGAAACTTAATACTTTCAATTCCATTTTAAACAGAGACAATAACTAGAATAACACATCTTCCATTTATTATTACTCTCATTTTTTAATGCATTAATTCATACACATTTCATATACATTACCTTGATCAACTTATCCATGTCACTGTAACACAGAGAATTGAGAGAGATTTTAAAGGGTCTCCAAACTGGATTCAGGTTGTTCTTAATAACCTGTTTATAAAAAAAAGCCAGAACAGTATTGTTCACAGGAGTGAAATGCAGTCATTGTAATGGGTCATACCTTCATGCCATGATTTTTGTAAGCAAAACCAGTTGACTAATGATGCTGTCAAATACTTCCTGCAATCCAAATCCTAGCATGTAGAATATATAAAAAAACGTAACAGTCTAAACAAGCAATACCATTGTCCAAAAGAGATAGTATCTTTCAGCTCCATATTTTTCTAGACTGCATTGTGATCTATTATATGACTCAGATACTACACTGCAGAAATATTTATATAAATATTGCCTTTTTTTTCTCATAATACACACAAACACAAACATATGAAAGCATGGCTTACCAAAGAAAGTGGAAAAAGATTACATTGGAAATTCTGAATCCATCAATGCCCTACAGATTAGAATTCACTGCAGCTTCTATTTAGTTTGAAATGCTGCTTGTGGAAATACTCCCTCAAGAATTTCATGGTATAGTTAAGCAGAAATAGTACACAAGGATAAAAGGTCTCAAATTGAACACTAAAAACATGACATTCAAGAATAATACTGAAAGATCTTCAGAATTTGTCAACTGGAAAATATCTGTAATATGTCCAACACACATCAAATCACGATCTTATGAAACACAAGAAACTACATGCAATAAGAAATACTTAATTAATGATACCTAATAATACTTACACTTTCAGCACTGTATGAGTGCAAAGAAAGAAATAGCTCTTTTGAAAATAAAAAGAGTAAATAATGGTTAGTAACATAAAAAGTTTTTAAAATCTGTAACATAAAGAACTAATCCTCCAGCCAGTTCTAGGCTGGAGCAGCAAATTTGGGTTTTACCTAAAACTAAAGATGACTGAAATCCTCATGGGAAAGATATAATATACATAAAACTACCTTACAAGAGAAACAAGTTTATAGATCTGACAAAAAAAAAAGGATTTATACTTCTTCGACATCCATGCTTCAAAATTAACACGGTCACCACTTCAAATGGACACAGTACCTCAGTTGTGATTAGAGTCTGGGCTTCCACTACAGTGAGACGTTTTGAACCTGCCCTGTCAACTGCTGCCATGGCACCTCTGCACTTCCTCCAAGGTAGAAGGCTGCTGCTGCTCAAGCACACTTTCCCTCAGTCAGCATTATCCTTGTCTTGCCCTTGCTATGCAACCATGCGGTATAATCGCTTCCATTACTAAACGGTACAGCTAGGTGACACTGATCTAAGAGCAGCACAGTCACAGGAATAGCTCAACTTTCACCCTTAGAGCAGCACTCAGACAAATGCCCCAGTGTGAGTACACAGTACCTTTTCAAAACATTTATTTTCTTTTAGACTGCAGAAAGTTTTGTGGTAGGGTTTGTTTTGTCATGGTTGTTTTTTGTGTGTTATTTTCTTTTTTGGGTGGTTGGTTGGTTGGTTTGGTTTTTTTAGTATTTTCCTTTAAAACAGGATGGCATAAATCAGAAACAGTAAGGTAGACTTCCCACTCTATAATAAAATCAGTGGAAGATCTGAGATCATTTCTAATCAGTTTCTGTGTCAACTACCAGACCATTCTCTTCTTTTTGTAAGGCACTGTACCTTTAGTGCTGTGACACACTAAAAATCAAATAACCTTAAGCTCCAAATTGTTGACTAAAAATATCCTACCTCTGTTCTGTGAACCATCACCCAGTTTCCATCTCCAGTCTGCTTATGGAATTCCAGATAAGGATCTGACTTTCCAAAAAAATCCTGTATTTAAAGAAAATGCAATTATCCCAGAACAGCCTGTGGCATGATTAAATGCCAGTTAAAGCACACTTAGATTAACAGAAAGTAAACTAAATGTTCATGGAACAAAAGCTTTAGATGAAGATACACAAGTCTGATGAAAGAGGAAGAAAAACAGGGCATGTCTGTCGATTTAGGATAAAAGTTCTGTAGTGTTCATATATTAGATACCTGACAACTCAAGCAAAAGAATATTTATACTATCCATCATAATACTTATTAGTTAGAAAACTAAGGATTTAACCCAGTTCAAAAAAGTATCGTTAAATCAACTGGGAAAAATAACATATTTTTCATTATTAATTTTTTTTTAAAAAGTCTTTTTAAATAGAGTCATTTTAGCCAGCCCCAAAGCATTCACATAACAGATTCATACAGTCCAAATGTACTCTTGACCAATTATGTCGGACAGATAGCAGGCAATTATTTACACACCTATTCAACTCAACTGGTATACCAAACTCCCTTATCTTTATGATTAAATATAAATATTTACATTTAAATGGAAGCATGCTGCTTACAGACTATTCCTGAAAGGTACCTGGCTTTTTGTAGAAATGTATTATAGTTCATTTCAAAACAGTTAATAAACTCACTGTGAAACCATCTTTCTTCAATTTATTAGCATAAGAAGAGTCTTAATGGATTTGATTTGGGAAAAAAAAAAAAAAGCAACAAACCAAAACAAAAAAAAACCCAACATTTTAATGTTTCCTGTTTTGACAAGATTCTGATTTTATTAAGAAACAGCAATGGCTTACATACTTTGTTGTCCAGTTTCCTTGCTTCTACTTCCAATACAACCACCCTATTGTCCTTCACTTCTTCTGCTGTAATCTAGAAAGCAAACAAAATTATATTCTCATTTTGTACACAGGAACTACATAGCTTTCTCATATTCACAACAGGTTCACTAAAATAAATCATGTTTGCTCACAAATGAAACATTAAAAAATGGCGTTTGGGGAGGGAAGAACAATTTGATCTGATACTGGGATTCACCAGATGCTGATACTGACAATTAAAGATATTGCCCAAACAGTAGCACACTGGATGCCCTAATTATTTTATGGACGCAATGATACCTAGAGACGCAGAAGGCAGGCCGCTGCTGTTCTGGATGACAAAAAAATATTAGTAGAGGGAGAAAAATAAATAAATAGAAAGCTTTAAGGTACTTTTTTGCAGCATTGTAAGTTACACATACTGTGTCCAAACCACTAACTCAGAAAAACCCAAAGAAAGAGAAAAACCAAACACCAAAACATTTAACGATAAATACCAAAGAGATTGTCTTACCGTAATACTTCCTCTTCCAGCAGGTCTGCCATTTTTGAGTACTAATGGCTTTGTTAGAGTCCTGCTAGAAACTATCTGCCAAGACAAAATTTGTGTATCAAGCATTAGTAGCACAATTAAATGTATCAGTAGAACAATTTAATAGATTTTCAA
>JASSUY010008805.1:15566-70125 GCA_032466535.1 Forpus xanthops
ATCAGATAGAGGGGTATTTTCCTTTTATTAATTTTCCCTTTATCATGAAGATAACAGGATGGCATTTACTTTCCATAACCTTCTACAAATAAATAGTTAATACTTGACATGTTTCAAAATTTTAAAATACATATGCAGATGAACACATGCAGAGTTTCAGGAGCAGAATGCAATCAAATGTCTTCTAGTAACATGATACACATAATGGACAAATACCTGAAGTTTCAATCACAAACCATTCTTAAGTTTTTCATACGTACAATTCAAACACATGAAAGCCACATTTCATTATGGGGGTCAGGAAACAGATATATAAACACAATGTCTGTCAAGGAAACAAACATCAGCCTCCCCCTGCAGTGTTTCTGAAGTTCATTGTATTTTATCCTCTGCCAGCAGTGCTTTTTCAGAAGTTTGTCTACTCATTCTACAGGTCCTTCTTTACTTTAAGAACAAATGATTAATTTAAAATTGTTACTGAATTTAAATTCACCATGCCTCTGTCTACACAGTATACTGAAAATTGAAAAATTTCAGAAAAAAAAGGAAGAAGAATTTGATTGGGAAATGAGAATGAAATCAACACTAAGCAGAACCAGAATCACTGCTGCTTGCCTTTAGTGGAAAGAAAATTACAAGGTTAACATAGCACTTGTGAACATTCTTTATGTTACTATATCAAACTCTCTTTTTATGGAGCCAAAAAGTAAGAATTTGAGTATTACAGTAAGTAAATAGCAACCACTACTTCATGCTCAATGACAGTCCACTTAGTTTCAGACAGGAATCTGGACCGTCACCATTATAAAGCACGTTTCAGGACACCAACGCAAGACCTTTTGAGCATAAAATGTATATACATGGAACTGAGGCTTGAAGAAACAAATGAAGGGAATTCTATTCAGTTTAGGAGTACCCCAATTACACAAGATGACAGTGGTAAATTTAAGGTAAATTATATAGGCAGTTTACATTTTCTTAATTCTAAGGGAAATCATCTGCATACTTACTTGTCCCAGTGTACATTCGAATTCTCCTAAGAAGTCATCATCATTCAGATCAAACGTTTTGTTATCGATGTCAAATATTCCAAATTTAAGTTTCTGAACAAGCTCAAAATAGTAATCAATTAGGAATTTCTTGGCAAACTTTGGGTTCAAGGAATTCTTAACCCGCTCTGTGCGATCAACCTGCAGTTAGAAAGGTACCGCTTTATCCAGTATTTCACCAATCAAATAAGCATTCAAATAAAATATTATAGTCTCAAAATTTCTTACTATGAAGTATAAAGCTGTATCTTCCCACAAACTTTTCATCAACTATGAATATATTTATGTATTACACAAAGTTATATTTGCAATATATTTGTTTTTTTAAATAGAAATGTATTATGAAATCCACTGCTGTAAGTCAAAGAGATGTTGGAGGATCTGTTTTTCTTCGGTCCCAGTAAGGGTATTATTCATGCATAGAGAGCACCAACATAAAAATAACAGAAAGGGTTTCTATAGGTAGATGAGAAATAAAAGACAAACTAGGGACAACAGAGGCTCCCTTCAGAAGCTATTCAAGAGAACTGGCTACCCTGCATTTGGAGAAGGCTAAGGTTCTTAATAACTTCTTTGTCTCAGTATTCAGATGGTTCAAGACCACCTAAAAAACCTGAAAGTGCACAAATCCATAGAATCTGATGAAATCCATCTGCAGGTCCTGAAGGAGCTGGCAAATGAAGTTGATAAGCCACTGTACATCATATTTGAAAAATCACGGCAGACAGGTGAAGCTCCCAATGACTGAGAAAAGGGGAATATAACCCCCATTTTCAAGAAGTGGAAAACAGAAGACCTGGGGAATTACAGACCAGTCAGCCTCAGATCTGTGCCTGGCAAAATCTTGGAGCAGATTCTTGCGGAAGACATGCTAAGGCATATGAAAATCAACAAGGTGCTTGGTGGCAGCCAGCATGGCTTCACTAAGGGGAAATCCTGCCTAGACCAAACTGGTGGCCTTCTACGGTGGGGCTTCAGAAGTAATGAATAGGGGCAGTGCATTTGAGATCAAATGCTAGACTTATGCAAAGCGATAGACACTGTCCAGCAAGACATACTCAACTCTAAACTGGAGAGAAAACGATTTGATAGATGGACCACTTAGTGCATAAAGAATTGCCTGGATGGCCTCACGCACAGTTGCGGACAAGGGCTCAGTGTCCAGTCAGAGACCAGTAACAAGTGGTGCCTCTCAGCAATAGGTGTTGGGAACAGTCTTGTTCAACATCTTTGTCGGTGACATGCACAGTGGGATTGAGGGCGCCCTCAACAAGCTTGCAGACGACACCAAGCTGTGGACTTTGGTCGATACACTGGAGGGAAAGAATGCCACCCAGAGGGACCCTGACATGCCTGTGAGGTGGGCTGATGCCAACCTTAAGAAAGTGCAACCTCCTAAACCTGGCTCGGAGCAATCCCAGCCACAGCTACAGGCTGGAAGGAGAAGAGATTCAGAACAGTCCTGCAGAGGAGGACTTGGGGGTGTTAGTAGATGAAAAACTCAACATGATCCAGCAGTGTGCACTCACAGCCCAGAAGGCCAACTGTATCCTGGGCTGCATCAAAAGGAGCATGACCAGCAGGTCAAAGGTGGTGATCCCGCCCCTCTACTCTGCTCTTCTGGGACCACACTTGGAGTACTGTGTATACTTCTGCTGTCCTCAACATAAAAAGGACATGGAACTGTTGGAACAAGTCCAGAGGAGGGTCACGATGGTGATAATGGGGCTGGGGCATCTCCTGTATGAAGATAGGCTGAGAAAGTTGGAGACCTTCTCTTGGCCTGGAGAAAGCAAGCCTGTGTGCAGACCTCATAGCAGCCTTCCAGTATGTGAAGGGGGCCTACAAGAAGGCTGGGAATTGACTCTTCATTAGGAATTGTAGTGAAGGGAGAATGGGTAACAGGTTCAAACTTAAACAGCAGAAGTTTACGTTAAATATAAGAAATAAGTTCTTTCCTGTGAGGGTGGTGAGGCACTGGAATGGGTTGTTCAAGGATGCTGTGAATGTGCCATACCTGGCAGAGTTCAAGGCGAGGCTGGATGGAGCCTTAGGTGATCTGGCTGAGTGCAAGGCATCCCTGCCCTAAAACGGGACAGGGGGTTGGAACTAGGTGATCTTAAGATACTTTCTAAACCTGTCTATTCTATGATTCTATGATTCTAAAAGTGTATTTCAATCATCTCAAGAGGTACAATTACGACTGCCCCAGGAAGTCCCCATGAAGCTGCAGTCCCTTCAGGGCTTGCCTCCATGCACTGATGTGCAGCAGGTCCAGACCTCCAGTGTCACAGAGCTGCCAAGTCACAGCCCGTGTTCTATTGGCAACTGCCCACTACCAGCAAGAAGCACAACACAGAACTTCCCTCCCTGAACCCGACACCTATCCTGCTGTGCTCCCTCCGGCTCTCCCTAAACCCACACTCTCTTGTGTCCTGCTCCCAGCTTTTCGAACCTTCCGCTTGCCCTACTCTCGCTCTGTGCCCTGCTCCTCAGTCCCTATCGAGTTGACAGCATGCAACCCCACAAGAAGAGCACCCTTGTCCTGCTGGCAGCACAGCACAGCCCTTGCGGGAGCCAGGAAGCAAAAACCTGCATATGCAGAGTAAAGAGTTGGTGGGCACCAAGGGAGGCCAAAGGGGCCAGGTTTATGCCCGGGCCTTGCAGGCAGGGAGCACAGCCACTCAGCCCTGGCCTCTCTGCTCTGGCAGGTCTTCAAGGTCTTACCGCTCTGCAAGGTGCTGAAGCGCAGGAAGCAAAGGAACCTTGGGCTGCAGGCACCAGCCTGTCAGAACTGGTGGGTGCTGTTGGCCAAGGAGACCCTGGCCTCAGGCCAGCTCCTGCCTGGGGATGTGCCAGGGACTCCAGTGCCCCACGGACCTCCCGGGCCAAGAAAGAGGGGCCTGGGTGCCCAGTTCCCCCTCCCACAGCTCTGTTCCACTGCCCAGGGAAGCACCAATGCACTCTTCTGCTTGGCTTTTGCATTAGGCTATTCCTATTATGCTATTATGCTGGCGCCAGAAGACCAAGCTGCCAGCAGGACCCAAGTGGGTTGCGGGAGGAAGAGGAGATGCAAATTGACATTAAGTGGGAGGATGATGAGGAAAAGGAAGTTGACATGAAGTAGAAGGATGATGAGGAAATGGAAGTTGACATCAAGTTGGAGAATGACAAGGAGATGGAAGTGGACTAACTAGTGGTAGGACAGCACAAGTCCCTGGCCACTGCTGGCACTGAGTGTGGCTCAGCTGCTGCCACTGCGCTGGGGCTGACTGTGCTGCAGGGCCATGGTTCCCAGTGCCCCCATCCTGGGGGCCACCATAGCACTGCACTGCCCTGCACTGCCTCTGGACTACTCGAGCAAAGTCTCATTGCATAGAGCCCAGCTCCCAGCCGCAGCCAGGGCTGAGTCTCACGGCACGATCATGCTCTCCTCAGCGTGTCCCAGGCTGTGGCAAACACAGACACGATCGGTAGCCTCACTGAAATGACCCTGTGCTGCTTGCTACCAGGGTCTATCAAACAGGAGAAGGAAGATGTTGTGGGAAGAGTTAGTTATTGTGAAAGAGGCACAGTTTCAGGAAGAGCTGATTTTTGTAGAAGATCTGGAGTTCCTCCTAGAGTTGCTGTTTGCAGATAGCCATTTAAGACAGGATAGGTGTATCTTGTTGTATAAGAATTATAGTTTGCATTGTTGTTTTTTTCTTTTTTTTTTTTTTCTGATTTGTAAATACATTTCTTGATTTCCTTGTGACTGAAGATCTCTTTGTGTTTGCTGTGAGCACACGCGGCATTGGCAGACAAGCGGTTTCCACTTGCTCCCAGTTCCTGGGCTGCAGGGGGCTGCGGCTGCTGGCACTGGGTGCTTGGGCACCACAGGTACCACATATGGGCTCCCTGCCTTGGCAGAGCGGTTCTTTAAGGCTCTCTGCACCTGCAAACAGGGCTGGGCACAGGCGAGGGACCAAAGGTCTGGATGTACACACCAACCCCTCAGTGGCTGCAGGGCACCGGGCCTGGTGCTGCTATCAGGCACAGCCTGTGCCAGCGCTGACCAAGGCTTCTCGGGCTGCTCCTCAAGCTAGCAGAAACACAAAGAATGTCACAGCATCACAGCATCAGTGTGCCCAGACCCAGGTTGCTGAGGGGAGCAGCCTGAACCCAGCCTGTGATTGGATCCTGCTCCACAAAACAAGTTTGACCTCCCTCCACCTCTCTTTAACGAGACCCTTCTTCCCCAGGCCACACAGTGGAAGAGGCTTCTGGGCCAGAGGTGGCTGGGGACACTGAAGGCTGGGTAGCTGCAGCTGGGTCTAGGGTCACAGACTGGCACTGTTGTGCTGGGACCTGGCAAGCAGGAAAAGAGGAGGCACTTCCAGGAGGAAACTGGCAGTGCAGTGCAGGGGAAACTGCTACATGCATGAGCTGTGCGTGCAAATGGAGAGCCCTCCTGAAGCAGGCAGACCTCGCCACATGCTGATGGCAGCACATCTTGTCCTACCCTCACAGCCTTCACCGTGTGTGGAGCGCAGGTTCTGACAGGGGCTCAATGTGATAGGCCCAGCAAGAGGACATGGCCACGCAAGCATGTCCTGCTGCCACCTGCACCCCGAGGCCACGCAGGGCTGAATTCCACCCTCATGGGTGCATCCCAGTTGCAGCACATCAGCACTGCTCTGCTCACTCTCAGGCTGATCGTTGGACAGTGAACAACCAACAGAGATGGTCCTGGCCCTGTGGAGGTAGCCAGCCTAGCGTTCCAAATGTTTATTGTATATCTAAGCACAAGAACGGATAAAGAATAGGCTGGATTTGGTGAATAAAGAACTGGCTGGATGTTCTCACACAAAGAGCTGTGGTCAAGGGCTCAATGTCCAGTCAGAGACCAGTAAAAAGTGGTGTCCCTCAGCGATCAGTGTTGGGACCGGACTTGTTAAACATCTTTGTCGGTGACATGCACAGTGGGACTGAGCGCGCCCTCAGCAACTTTGCAGACGACACCAAGCTGTGCGCTTCCATTGATATGCTGGACAGAAGGAATACCAACCAGAGGGACCCTGACACACCTGTGAGGTGGGCTGATGCCAACCATGATCCTGCCCCTGAACTCTGCTCTCGCAAGACCTCACTTGTAGTATTGTGTACAGTTCTGCTGTCCTCAACATAAAAAGGACATGGAACTGTCAGAACAAGTCCAGAAGAGGGCCACGATGGTGATCATGGAGCTGGGCCACCTCTCATATTAAGACAGGCTGAGAAAGCTGGATACCTTCTCTCAGCATGGAGAAGAGAAGGCTGCATGGAGACCTCATAGCAGCCTTCCAGTATCTGAAGGGGGCCTACAAGGAGTCTGGGAAAGGACTTTTCATTAGGAATTGTAGTGGTGGGACAAGAGGTAAAGGGTTCAAACATAAACAGCGGAAGGTTACGTTAGATATAAGGAAGAAGCTCTTTCCTGTGAGGGTGGTGAGGCACTGGAATGGGTTGTCCAAGGGAATTATGAATGTGTCACCCCTGGCAGTGTTCAAGGTGAGGCTGTATGGACTCTTGGGTGACATGGTTGAGTGGAAGGTGTCCCTGCCCTAAAACGGGACAGGGGTTTGAAATTAGATGATCTTAGCATCCTTTCTAGCCTTTCTAACCTTAAGCTCCAACCCTAACTATTCTATGATTCTATGTTGTGAAATCTAGGATGAGACCAGTTTTGGAGTACTTTGTTTCTAAAAGCACATGTAAGCACTTAGAAGGCAGACTCACTTTGTTCACAGATGGCTGTGTAATAGCGCTAAACATCAGACAAGTATAAGTATTCATTAAAAAAACAATTATTACTGTGCTGCCTGTATGACTACTCTAGACATAATCTAAATTATTCAGAGGTGCTGCTATATAATTGATATATTTTATATAGCTATATAATTTATGTAATATTTCTACAAAATTAATTTACATAATTGAAATATTTTAATGCACTCATACTTTCCAGTGTTTTAAAAGTCCCTGTAATGTAAATGGTGTTTTTAGCATATACATGAGAAGCATAACACTGTACCTCATACCACTGCTGACCACTAGTGTTCTGGAGAAGCACACACAGCGGGTCTGACTTGGAACCAACATCTTTATCCAACAGATTGGTGCAGGAAATTGTCAACTCCACCTTTGTCACACACTGTGCCGCCATTTGTTAAGCTAGAAAGGAGAAACAGAAATTGTTACTAAAAAAAATGGAATAAAAAAGCAAACAATGGGCTTGTCACAATGCATCAACTCTGACCACTAGAATTGTTAGGTTGTCAAGACTGAAATCTGAGGCTTCAAATGCATATTTTATGGTTTGTGATGTACCAACATTATTATTCTCATCCTCTTGGCTTTGTATGAAACTTAATTTTAAAATCTGTACCTAAGAAACAAGATCAGGTTTCTTAGAATGCTTGAGGAGCCAAACAGAAAAATGGGAGACAACACAAACAGTAAACTGTTCATAGTGAGCTGCTGACAATAAAACTTCAGAATCTTTAAAGTACGTCCTGTAATGATATATGCCACATGAATGCCAGTAACTTGTAATGTAAATATTAATAATAGTTCAATGAATAAGGAAATAAGTCAAAGGAAATACTCCCCAACCAAACCTTTGTAATGAAAAGTTGAAGCCATGAGCATGGTACAACTGAAAAAGGAGTTTAAGTGGGTAACAGAAATAGGTGATCTTTCTTTAGTAAATCTTCAAAAACAACTAATTTTTAATAATAAGGATAAACAACTTTGAAGTCAAGTAACAACCAAGAATTAAGAGAAAGTGCTCTTTCTGGAGGTTCATTTGAAAATAAAGAGCAATTGAAAGCTTTCTCACTTTTCTTCTTAAGTATTTCAATAATTCTTTACTGGAACTGCAAAAACCAGCAGATATTACAACCCTACAGAAATAACTTCTTTATCAGTTATGAATCCCACGTTGGGATAACCTTCATTTGCAAGCCAAATTAGGTCTGAGTAGCAGATATTTTCTATATAAAAACACCTCTGTAATTATACTCTTCAGGTATACAGTTGATCATTGCCAACATCTCTTTGGGAGGTGAGCCTCTACAGTACAAATGCCCTTGACTCAAAGACTAAAATTTCAAAATCTTTCCACAAGCAGCCTATCTTGGAATTTATCAAGCTTCTTCAGGTTGTCCTTCTCCACAGTAAGTCCACAGTCTAGACACGGTATTAATTTATCTTGAAAGTGCATGAGACATTAAACAGAATAAGAAGAAATGCATCTGCATCTACATAGCCAGCTTACTTGCAATGTACACATTAAGTGTACTTGAACACGAAGCTACACTTAACCCAACCCATCTTTCTTTCACTGCATTCCTGTGACATTTGGTGAAAAGGAACTCTTTTTAAAGGCAAAAAAGAACATGGAAAAGAGGAACAATGAGAACAGGAGAAAGAAAACACAGTGGTCTGAGAGAATTTTCATGAGGCTTCTTTTATTCCACCTGAGCACACTTCACATGCTGTCCCTCCATTTTGCTATTTAATAGATGGATCTCTGTTTTGCTGTTCTATCATCTTAGCAATGGACTCCTGCAGAATAAAGTAAATATAGACCACCTCTAAAGGAACCACTCAAGTATCCATGCACATACCTTAACTTTAGGAGGCAGCATGTCAGATTCATGGAAATCCTACTGCACCCTTAAACAGCTAAAAGTGATTGCACCTTTGAGTATCTTTTGCTCCCATGACTTTACCAAGTTTCAGACATTGTCTTTGAGGTGAAAAAAGTGAAACTCTAAGTATTTAAATTGGTTTTAAACCAACGGGTTTATGCTTAGAAAGCATGCCTCTAAAAGCAGTCTGCCCCTTTTCCACTGGTTTCTTTTTTTTTACACAAGTATTTTCCATTCCCTCTTGTGTTGCCAGACAGAGTTCATTAACAGTCAGTGGCTTTGTCCACAGAATCCAGTGGATACCAGTGTATGATTCCTTAATGCCTGTTTCCAGAAAACAGCTTTCTACTGACAAATGATGCTCTAGACACAATATTAACTTCTCTTCAAGACTGAAAATTAATTTATAAACTGTATGGCAGAAGTTGCAGCATCCAATCTCTGAACTGCAGCAATGTACAGTCAGAAAGGAGATACCCATGCCTGACCATATGCCATGTCTATGCCACTCAAGAGCATGATTAGGTCAACTAAGTATATTACAAATTCTTCTGCTTTATCTGCCATTATCAAAGCAAAACTCTTAAGTCAAGGACTAGTCTTTTCTTGCAGTTCCACCAATGATAATGTTCTCTGAATTCCATCATAATTACTCTATTGAAGATAAGTGGTGTCCACAAAATAACCCGGCCTATGCTTGCTTTTCAACAGAAATTGTAAACACAGTACTCTAAATGGGAAGGAACAGACCTATTATCAGAACTATTGAACAGAGCACTTGGGAACTGTCAAACAGCAGCAATCCTTTTGATGCTCAATACCAGAGGAGAGTACAGGCTTACCCAGGTAACCTTCCAGAGTAGTACGACATGTTTATAACTGCAGGCGCTTCCCAATCTGACAAACAGAAATACATAACTACAAGAAGAAAAAAGGACTAATGAAGTGAGCACTGGTCTAGCTGGTTTTGCATCACTGCCTTCAGTCAGAAGTCTCAAACCTGTTCTGATGTAAGCTACTGCTGCCACAAAACATTTCCTCATGCCTATGAACTACTAACAATAGACCCAAAATCCATATTTTGCATTTACCTCATGGCACAGATCAGATGCACATAGCAAGAGCAGTGAAAACAATTCTGAACTTTCTAATAAAGTCTGATTAGCTGATTGCTGATCAGCTAATCTTCTAGCTATAATGCTACACTTAAGCATTTTGTGTAAACTGCATGCCAGACTGAAACAAGCAATACTGTATAAAAGCAGTGCTCTAATCCTTCTTGGATTATTATTTCCCACAAACCTTGGCAAATGACAACAAGGAAATAATTATTCAGACAGACTATAAGAATGAAAGTCTTGAACCAAGTCTAAATGTGTAATAACACATATGAAGCTTTACTGTCCTGAACATCCAGCACATGCAGTTCAGGCTCTGCTCTTTCAGATAGGACTAAGATACCATTTCCTGCAGATAGAAATTTTTGGGGTAAATAACTCTAGTTCTGTACTCTTCTATTGCAAGACCAAAAAATAACAGCACTTTTACAAAAGTCTTTCACAGGAAGGGTTCAAGTGAAGAGCTGGCATAAAGACAGACAAAGTAAGATTTGAATGAAAATAACCTGTGAGACAACATCCACCTGACCATATAAGTTTCTCAATTCACAGCCTCAGCATAGCTCCTCTAACATCTCTTTAGAACAGATGCATATGCAAAGAGCAAAGAATGGCACTGTATTCACAGAAAACACCATATCTGCTGCAAGAAGCTGATGATGAACTTATGACAAATAGATGTTTCTTCCCAATGCCAGGCTAGGAGCAACACAATTTCCAGTGATCTTGGGCTTCTTGCATATAAACATATATTTAAAAAAATCTCAAGGCAACCCTTCAATTCTCAATGAAACGGACAACCTCACAGGAGCTGACATTTCACATAAAGGTACAAAGGCTGTTTCATAATCGCATCTGAAAATTAGAGGCTTCTTTAAAAACTGTAAACCTGAATTCTGACTCCTCTTTTTTCCTCTGTCTCTTTATAAGCAACATAGCTGATAAAACTGTCCTGTTGCATTAACTGATGTGCTGACAAGCTGAATAACAGAAGCAGCTTAAAGTAATGCATCTCAGTTTGAACTGCTCTGTATTTGAAGTATCACACAAACCTTGAGTGTAAGCTACCCCTTCTCACATTCATTACTTAGCATGATCCAATTAAGTAATTATTCACTGAACAAGTGAGATTACATTGACAAAAATCTAGTAATCTCATAACTCATTTTACTGGTGATCACTTCAAACAAAAATAAGAGTTAATATTTAAGATATCTGAGGCATATGAGCTCATGAGAAGGGACACATTGTTTTCTCTGTGGGAAATGAATCATCTGTTTACACAAGCTTCATCACACTCAGGTAGTTCAAGTACTTACTGACCAGACTGGCAGCACACTGGTGTAACAAGTCATACAACTACTCATAGATATATATAAAAACCTATAATTAAGTTACCTTGCCAAAGAACACATTCAGAATTCTATTTTTAAAAATTCCCACCGCACAAACCAGAAGCTATTAATTTGACTTCTAGGATGCCTGCCCGTCAAATGACTTAGAAACAACCATTTCCAAATACCCTTCTTGTTGACTTTTTTTTTATTCCTGAATATGTGCATTTACCCTTACACACACTTTTTACGGTTCTTCCCCGCTTCCTCATCACATAACAGTATTTTAAGAATTCTGAGTGATGTTTTGAGCTAAACTATAAAAGGTAATATTGTGTCCTGAGTAAGAAAACCGAGAAACACAGATCTCCTAACATCAAAACTTAGTTGGTATAGGCAGACAGCATTCAGCCAGGGGGAAAAATGTATTTCCCGCATACATGTTTTATCAGACTATTTTTAAAATCAATTACCTTACAGAAAACAATCTATCAACTACGCAATTTTAATACTATCCTAAATAGTATTATTATTGCAATTCCTCTCATTGACTGACTTTAATCAACATTATCCAGAAGAGAAAAAAAAAATGGTAACTCACTAAAACTTGCCATGTTTCATTGCAGAAATAAGATGCAAGTGATCACATTTCAGACAACCTTACAGTCCACTTCAAGTCTGGCATGTTGTGACACTTTACTGTTACAAATACCAGTTCTTGAAAAATGGCAGCTTGCCTCTGAGGTCTGCCTCCGGGCTTCTCAGCAGAAAGCTAAGATTCAATAGTAGCATTAAAATGTTAAATGAAGGCAAATTAAAACCAAGTATTGTTATTCCCATATATCAATCAAAGTAACAGGTTTAACTGCATATACTTTGAGGAATTAGAGCTCCTCAAAATAACCTGTCCAACAGTTTAATATGTCCATGACAGAAGCACTGTAAAGATAATTTATGGAAACGCAGAGCTGTTGTTTGAGAACAAAGTACAATGTAGATGAGATCCTAAAAACTCCAGAAAAAAAAAGCCGCTTCAGATTTCAAGAACAAATATCAGATTACTTTTGTCTTATTCGTGTAATTTTTTATTTTTAATAAGGTGATGGTATTTTAAAGTAAGTAGACCAAAATCACTGGCTTGCAAGCTCTCAATATGGCTTACACTTTGAGAAACCAGTGCTTTCCTACACTGCTACAGCTAAAGACAGACAAAGAAGAAATCCATAAAAGCACTATTACACAATGGTCTGGGATATAAAATATAATTTTGCATCTCAGTATAAACTATAACACTAACCTAAAATTGACAATCACAAAATTACAATTCACTACTGCCCAGATGTATTTCGAAATTTCCTGTAGGCAAACCAAGAGCTCTGCAATCACCCGTTCTTCAATTCACTATCATAGCAGCTACCTGCATTCTGCATTCACTGTGTCTGGGAGGCATTATATATGCTCTGCATATACACAGGCAATGGTACTGAACAAAGGCACACAGCAATCATGCTGCTTCCCAGAACCATCAGATTATTGCATATGTGCTAACTACCCACCATGAGGATTTCATAATAATCCTCCAGGATGTGATGAGAAGCACTGGAAGCAAGTTGCCACCCCCGGAACTAATTCAAATGTCTCCTAACTGTGCCTTGGATAAAGCAGTGAGTGAACATGTGCACCTGATCCACCTACAGGACAGAAGGATCTACCAGATACAGGCTGCTTTCAACCACAGGAAAAAGTATGAAGCAAATTATCCAAATAATTAAGAATATTGCCTAAACAAACATTCAGATTCAGAAACCCAGCCCGCAAACTCCTATATTCAGAAATCCTTAGAATGCTTAATAATGACATTCTTAAATCCCTGAGCAGGAGCATCTCATCTAATGCAATATTAAAGATGAGCCAAAGACATTAAACATTGAATTGTTTAGGTTGGAAAAGAAGTTTAAGATTGTAAACCAGTAAAGAGTACCGTAATTCTACTTCCTGTCTGTAAACTTTACTGGGTTTAACAGGAAATAGTACTTACAAATACTAACTTTATCACGTATTAATTATGTTGGAAGAGCACTCTGACATTCACTGAAAAATATACCAAATTAATAATGAATTAATAATTTAGTGTCTTACTACTTAATATTGTCCCTAAAGGTACTGACTAAAGGAAAATACTAATGACAGGATCTGATAGTCATAATAAGGAGAAAAAGAAAAACTCCATCCCAGGTAATAAAATTAACCTGTCAAGTTCAGTTTTATTCCCCCTAAAAGAAGAATCTCTGGTGTTGCTCATATAAAACAGCTTCTATGACTTCCCTCTAGCCTTAAATTCTGGAGAAAAATTTAACACCTTGGGCATAACCCAAGGCTGTAAAATCACTACGGTACAGCACTGCTACCTTGGAATTCTGACAGATGACATCTAATAACGGTTTAGTTATTCAGTCTAGCAGAAATGGATTTTTGCTTGCAACAGTAAAATTGGTCTATCAGTCACATATAATTACTCTGTATGGATTAATTCCAAAACAAAATTAGAAATATACTTACTGGAAAAACACCGCATTATTCCTAACACCATAACAGAAGAACAAAAAGACCTCTGACTCTTCTTGCTCCTCTACCTATTTTTCGCTTACTTTTTTTTACAATGTTTACTGATGCTCTGCATGCCCTCTGAAACCATCTTACGTCCATGATTACACATATCACAGAATCACAGAATGCTTTGAGTTGGAAGGGACCTCAAAGATCATCCAGTTCCAACCCTCCTTCCACAGGCAGGGACTCCTTCCACTACACCAGGTTGTACAAGGGCCTGTCCAGCCTGACACTGAACACTGCCAGGGATGGGGCAGACACAACTTCTCTGGGCAACCTGTGCCAGTGCCTCAGCACCCTCCCAGTGAAGAATTTTTTTCCTAATATGTAAAGTTAAAGCTCAAAACTTCAACGGAAAAAAAAAAAAAAAAAAGAGTAATAATCTGGGATCAAGTTTGCATCTAATTACTTTCACTAACAACCCTTCTGTACCACCATAGAAACATCTCTAACCTGAACTTTCCGGGACATAAAACTCCCAAGAAAACAAATGTAAGTTCTGGAGACAAGGCAACGCATACAAATGGACACGAAGATACGAGTAAAGAAGCAAAGTGAAAAGCTTTCATATTTTAACTTTTCCCCAGTGGAAGAGTAAATTATGAGAACATGCATGTCAGCTGCTTGTGCAACTGCAGTTGAGAGAAAAAAACCAACCACCCGCTCCAGCAGCCGCTCAGGAAGAACGGCGAGTGTTCTTCTAGGAACGATGACTCCTGACAGTCTCCTCCCCAAAGGGAGCAGCGTTACACCGCCACAGACACCGGCCTCCCGCACACCAGCGTTCCGGCGCACAGACCTACCTTCACGCAGTCCAACGGACGCACAGGAAGGCGACTTACGCCGGAGCTCCGCCGAGGTCCGTGCCCAGCCCCGCGGAGAGCGGCCCGCGTCTCGGAGCAGGAAGCGGCGCGGACACTCGCGGGTGTGTCACCAGAGGGCACGGTGAGGGCAGCTGTCGCCTGCGGCACCGGCCGCTGCCCCGTCCGGCGCGGCCCAGCCCCTCCCGCCTCTCCACCGCAGGGGTGCACCGCCCTGGGGGAAAAGCAGCTGGTTCTCCTCAGGACAGAGAGGAAGCTGAACTCGCGGCAAACGGGCAGATGCACAACCTAGCGAGCACGAAAAGGCAACGGGGCCCTCTCAGGCGACGGGCCGCTGTCCCTGGGGGCCCAGCGCTCTGCCCGGCCCGCAGACAACACCTAACCTAACCTAACCTAGCCCAGCCTAGCCCAGCCCGTCCCGTCCCGTCGCCACTACAGAACAACCAGCTCAGTCCTCACCTGCCGAGACCACCGACAGCAAAACACAACCCACCGACCCCAGCGGGCGCAGCAGGCACAACGCCGCAGGCGAGAGGCGCATGCGCGGGAGACCCTCGCAGCCACCACGGGCCGGGCAGGCGGGGCGGGGCTCGGCGTTGTGGTCCCGCAATGGCTGGCGGGCGGAACGCGTGGTGGCTGTGCTTGTTTCCCCCTCGGCCGGGTTGCTTCGGCTGACGGACCAGCTCCTCCGCCGAGGTGGGATGGCCGCGGTTATGGAGGCGCTGGTGTTGGCGCGGCCCTTTCGCCGCGGCCCTGCCTGCCTGGGGAAGTTGCTCCAGCGCGGGGTGGGAGGCGCGATGTACGGCCCGCGGGGCCGCGGGGCCGGGAACAGCGAGGTAGCCGCGTTGTTACTCGGGTTTGATACTTTGCTTCTTGTCGTGTGTTTACTCCGTGTCCTTAGAATCATGGAATCAACGAGGTTGGGAAAGACTTTTAAGCTCTCCCAATCCAACCTTTAACCCAGGACTGCCAAGTCCACTACTAAGCCATGTCGGAAAGGGCCTTCTCTACATGGTTTTTGAACATGTTTGTGGTTTATTTTCAGTTTATTGCTGTTCCTATTTTAAAGTGTAATTACTAGCCCCTGTTGAAAAAAAAACTAGAAAATACCTTCATGATCATGTGTTTTTTCTTATGAAGTATTTTTTTCTTTTAACTTTTAAAAGGCTTTTCTGTGTTCAAGATCTGAAATAGAAATGATACTAGAGAGCATACAGGCTTTTATAAGTAAGGTTGACAGTGCTTATTAATGGTGTCTTGTGGTCCCATGCAGGTGCTTAGAAAAAGCCTTCAGAGGGGGGTTCTGCTTTCAACAGGGGCCTTTCTGGTTTATGAAGCTCACGAGGTGATTTCTGGCTTTGCTAAGGTTCATGCAAGCTTCAAAGGTAACATTCTTAAATTTAAATACATAGGTTATTCTAATGCAAACTTTGTTTTAGTGCTAGAATTATATAGGAAGATGGTGTAATGCTTTTGATTTTCTCCATTAAGACTGCACTCAATGTATTTTCTTCATAAGATGCTTCTGAATTGGTTTAGGGTAGCCTGGTAGCAATTGGATAAGTTATTCTGTTACATGTCACTGAGAGCAGATCTAGTAGCTCATCCTGTCTAGCATACAACACATGCACAAGGTGTATGCACCTAACTTGTAGCCCAAGCTTTAAATTAAGTATTGGGGAAGACGCGACTCAGTTAGGATTGCCGACTAAGCCTTAATCTGTAGAAGTTCTAGTTCAGGTTTTCAATATGAACACAGTGCAATTTCTATTTAATCTAGTCAAGCCACACTGAGATTGCATTTCAGACAAAATTGAGAAACTTTTTTTGTCACGCTGAAAAAAAAAAAAGGAAGAAAAGGCTTTCTTTACCTACCACAATAAAGAATAGAACAAGTGATAAAACATCCTTTTCAAGATCTGAATAAAGACAGTCTCACTACTGGGAAAAAAAGGTAACATCTTAAAAGGGAATATTGTTGCAGACTTAGAAGTTGTTTATCACATGGTAAATTAAGGAGGTTTGAGAGTAAACTTAACTGAATGGGGAATGAGCCAAAATGAAACATACATTTAGCGTGTAGATCAGAAA
Source organism: Forpus xanthops (assembly GCA_032466535.1). Classification (NCBI taxonomy): domain Eukaryota; kingdom Metazoa; phylum Chordata; class Aves; order Psittaciformes; family Psittacidae; genus Forpus; species Forpus xanthops. Next base: position 32,263 of record JASSUY010008805.1, read on the forward strand.
ATAGTCAGTTTAGCTAACCTGTTTCTTTGCTTCTCAAAGAGAGGAATGTCTTAGATGCTTACACAAAAATTCAGACAACGCGCTTTTGAATGGATAAGGAACTTTAATTTGCTGCAACAGGTGGAGGTTGAGTGAATAGATTTAAGGCAACTATTTGCTACACAAATAAAATTTCGTATGAAGAAGTTAAAGAGCACTGCTTCTGATTGCTTAGTGGTCTCACTTGAATCGAGCAACATTGCCAAAAAAAAATACATAAAGCAGTGTTGGTGGGCTTTCTTACAAGACAAGTAGTAGATATTGTGAAAATAAGACTGAAAAAGAAATACCTGAAAAACACTCTTAAAGAAATAAAAGTCTTAACAATTTATGTAAAACCTCAGGTGGGAAAGATGTTCAGAAGTTTGAGTTCTGTGCATTTAGTCTTTAGATATGTTAGTAGTATTCAGGGGGACTAAGCAAGCAAATGTAACAGTTTGCTGAACATAATACTGAAGATGTACCATGAAGCTAATCTTGGATGCTAAAAATCCAAAGTCCATGTAGACTGCTGCCTTATCTTATCTTTGAAATGGTTAATGGAAAGCATTTAGAGTTGGCAGGGTTAAAAATTATCCAGAACACTTTTCTGATCTTCAGTGATTTATATTCTAGGATCTTTCTAAGATGAAGAGAAGACTTTCGTGTTTAGTAGCCTTCAGTGTTGGGGTTTTTTTTTATCTTCTGTAAGAAAACCTGCTGCTATGAAACATCATTACCTTATTCAGTAGATAACTTGAAAAAAGAAAGCTTTCTTTAGGGGGGGGGGGTGAGGGTCGGGGGGGAAGAGCTTATGTTTTCACTGAGAAGTTTGATTATGGACCCAAGAGTAGCATTAACGAGATGATAAGCATAGTTGAAAGTTCTGTAAGAAATTCGACAAGGCTGTTGACTTAAAAGGTAATTTTTTCAGGCAATGTTTTAATGTTGGGGGCAGAAAAGTAAACTCCAGAGTTTGATCATCTCCTGTACAGTTAACTACTTTAACAGAATTATCTAGCTGCTGCTTTTTTGGGTATTTTTCCTCCTAATTCCATCTGTTCTCATTGTAGAATCCTGTATTGTGTGGTGGTTGTATTTCCATATTTCTGGAATGCTGTTTTATGTACTATATACATATTTATTTACATATTGCTGCCTTCAGTTGTGGAAATTGCACTTTCCTATCTCTGTTTCGAGGTATTTTCTAGAAAAAGATTTAAAGTATCCTAAGAACAATGGGTACTTGGTTCATAAATTGATGCTCTAGGAAGCTGATTCCAATTTTCAGAATTATTCTTGCTTTCAGTGTGTTGAACACATAGAGGACTTCAGTCAGAAAACCTTTAAGCAATGTTTCAGTTTAGTTTGTTGAGCAAGCTAATGGGACCACTCAATCTGCAGTCAGATTCTAGTAAAACTATGGAATGATACTGAGAATGATAAAAACAATCCGAAGCTCTGTTGCTGAAAGTTGTTCTGTAGTTTCATGAGAGAGGCAGGCGTTCAACACTGTTTCTCTTCCTAGTTGCTCACTGAAAATGTAGTTGATTCAATTCTGTGCATATAAGCTCTTTGGAATGATGGCCTAAAAAGGAACTATGTCCTTATGTTTGCTCCTTATGTTTTAGCTAGGTTGTCTTGCTCAAAAATGTTTATGTTATAATGTCCTAATTACATATAATTTGTTCATCTGTTTCCACAATTTTAATTCCTTCTTAAGTGGAAGAAGTTATAGAGCAAGCAGACTACCTGTATGGGAGCGGAGAAACAGAAAAGCTGTATCGACTGCTGGTTCAGCATAAAAATAGGTACTTTATTGCATTGAGACATACTGTGACTTCTTTTCTGTGCTCTTCTATATCAGTTTTTTCAACTCATGTTCTCATTGTGATATGCTGGAGAACCTTGCTTTCACCCTTATGTAAGTAGGAAAAAAGGACTTCAGATTTCTTTCCTCCTAATGGAACAATTAATGAAATGAGGACTAGTAGCTGTAGGTGATGAGCGTCAACAGTCAAGTTTTCAGTCCTTTGAAAGAGGATTTCTTGCTTGCTTGATTTGTTATGCTAATAATTCTTTAAATTATAGTGGGAAAAAAAAAAAAAAACCACCAAACAACAAAACCTCACAATGTGCCTACATATTACTAAATATTCAAAGTACCTAGAATTCAGCTATTAAAAATTTTGAGTTACTGTTTCCTTTTTCATTGCTGACCAGTTGTTTTTCTGCTTTCATTGTTTCTGTCTCATGTCAGTATTTGAGTCTGCACAAAAGAAGCTCCTTCCTCATGTAGTTTTCTCTTAGCTGCACAAATCGTTATTGATAAGTGAACTGGGACAAGCTGTTTTAAGGAGAAGGCAGAAAATACAAAGTCAGTTCCTCTGGAGGGCACAAGGCATCTCTAGAATGTTTCTAGAGGGAATCCACTGTTCAGTTTTCAATTCTTTCCCACTGCCCCTTCTTGCCAGTGGCACAAGTATAAAGCCTAGGAAGTTAAATGAAGGTCCTAACCTATAAGGGTCATGATGTCATAAGCAAGGTGTAAGCTTGCTGCTAGGTTTATAACAATACTAATTATTCTTTGAGAAGTAATGATTCCATTAGCAGTACTTGGCATTTTTGTGACTTGGGTGAAAAATTAATCAGCTGTTTCTGTTACTGTGTTAAATAGTGCAGGCCAGACTGCTGCACTCTGAGCAATGACCCAGTCTTACTCCATAGAAGAAAACTAGTGTTTATTGTTGCTCTGAGTTTAACAATAACTCATGTATGCTTTTTAATATTTTTGGTTTAAGTTTTATCACCAGATAAGCTCTGAAAGACCCTTCTAAACTTAATGTCTCTATTAAAATGGTAAGCCAAAATTCAGATGGTAGGCAGCTGAACATAAAGTGCAAGCAGTGTTTCAAAACACTATGTTAACAAGATAATAAAAACTAAAATCCCTTCAGCTATAACATGCCACACACCATTTTATATAGTTACATATATACATACCACAGCTTTGCATGGTAGTGGCATGGCTGATCTGTTTTTTCACTGTTGCTCTAGGAAGAATTTTATTGTTTACATACAATTAAAAGGGAAAAGATTCATAATGATTTTAACATTCCTAGTAAACATTAATATCAAATCAGTGGGATGCTGGAACTAAGAACCAAGAAGTGCTTGTTTTCCTTCTGGTGTTTTCAGTGTTACTGTTGGGTTTTTTTAACTCTGCATCTTTTTTGGCAAAACAAAGCCCTTTCCTACATAGACCAGAATGGTAGAACAAAGTTATCGTCAGAGTCTGTAATGGAGGGCTTCCATTGTTTGTTACCTTGTGGTTGTACATAACATAGAATGAAAGATGATACACTGTTGCCTTATCACCCACTTAGGGTACATATTGAAATGAAAAAGACCTTTGCTTGCTTAGTTTCCATGATTACTGTAATACATTAGTGTTTCTGTTCATAACTAGTAATGACGCAGAGTTGTTATGGCGGCTGGCACGGGCATCACGAGACCTAGCTCAGCTCAGCAGTACTTCTGCAGAGGAGAAGAAACAACTGGCATATGGAGCCCTTGAGTATGCAAAAAAGGCACTTGAAAAAAATGAATCAAATTCTGCAGCGCACAAGGTGAACCAAGCAAAATAAGTCTTGTTCTTTGATTTCTGCCAGTGGAAGCTGGAACAAATGTGCTGTTATAGCAAACTTCAGCATAATTTAACTTCTCAGTTGAAAATGAATGAGTGAGACTTCTGATTCTTCCTGTTTTGGAAGATCAGAGTTCAGACTTTTGCCGGTAAATTGCCTCTGTACAGGAAACAGGAACTGGTTAAATATGTGCGGGGCCACGAAAGAGGTGACCAATGAGGTTGATTACAGCTGATGCAATTAGCTCATCCTTATCTTACATAGCCTTAATAATGTTGCATATGCCCCATGCTTCACATGCTGTTTCTAAGCACAATAGCTCCATAAGAATTTCACTGGAAATCTCTTGTCATCGGTGGTGGCAGCTATTCCAGTTTGTTGTTTTTTAATTTACTATTAATAGCCATAGCGCTGTATTAAATGTTTTATTTTTGTTCTTTGAATTACAGTGGTATGGAATCTGCCTCAGTGATGTTGGAGATTTCGAAGGAATTAAGACTAAAATTGGAAACGCCTTTATTATCAAAGAGCACTTCCAGGTAATGTAAACAGTGTTTTGCATATGGTAGCATTCAGTTGTCCAGTAAGTAGACTGCATGACAGTTGTGAGCTATTTTTTGGCAAATGTACTGTTCAGATCTGCTGGTGACGGTTTTGTAGCAGTCCTGAATGCCCACCAACCTCCAAGGAGGACAAATTATCTCCTGCAGTAAACTAAGCCAGTAGAGAAGGGAGTCTTGAAATAGCTGACCTGCTCTTGGCACCTCATAGGGCTAGATAAAATGTAACTGTGCTATTGAGAAGTGATGTGTGGCTGTCTTTTTAACTGTGGATAATGTAGCAGTAAAGGAAAGTCCTGGAGAAGATAAAGGACTACAGATATCACCAGAAATGATACAAAAATCTGAATATGCCAAGTCTTACATGAAGTGAGATTCTTAATGACCTACTACGACTAAACAGAAGCGCTTAGAAATCTGTGTCTTTAGTTTCTTGGAGATGAGCCCATTTAGTTGTGCACTGAATAATTACCTTATTGCCTTGAAATTCTACACACACTGTTAATCTGGTTTAATTAACAGTCTACTTTTTAAATGTATTTTAATCCAAGTGTGGCAAAACAACTTTTTACATCTTGTGTATTTTTCCCCCCTCACTAGAAAGCCATCGAACTGAATCCAAAAGATGCTACAACAATTCATCTTATAGGCATTTGGTAAGGCATACTTTCAAACAAAAGTTAGGATGTAGCAAAGCAAAATGCCACAATATAAAATGTCTTATATAAATTGCAGAAATGGTTGGAATAGTTCATTGGCTTGTAATGAGTTGATGCAGACATGAAAACCTATTGAACAGGTATAGGACGTCAAGCCTTGAAAAAATCTGGCTGTTAAGGTATATGCTGTTCAAAAAGATGAAAAATTGCTCATTGCATTATTTTGTTTTACTGTATGGAACGATTAAAAACACATTTTACAGATGTAAGTATGTTTCCACAGCAGACATCAGAGGTTGTGAGTACTACTTTCTTTGTTTTATTGGTGTGAATGGAAACAAAACTCAACACTGAAATTACACTGAATTTTGGTGCTGGCTGGAACTTAATACAATCTATGTGTAGCAAAAAGCTGTCAAAAGCAAGATGTCTTGCTAAAAGATTTCTGTTTGTTTCTTTTTGTCATACTGTCATGCTATATTTGTGGTACTATATTTTTTAAGTTATCTTTAAGTAAAAGTAGTTTATAAATGCATGTACATTAACGAAAATCTGAAATTGAACTTACTGCTCAGTGAAGTAGTTACCAAGAATTACTGTTACACAGCAGGTGAGGGGACTGGAAATTCACCTTTCCAGACAAGCCAGCGGTGTGGCTGAAAGCAGTACCTCTGTGTGTTAGCGAGAGGCTCCAGGCAGCATTTCTGGTTGGTTGTGTGAAAGACACCCAAGGTTCTACACTGTTTTACAGGAAATCTCTACTGTAAGATTGAGAGATTGAAAATAAATAAATCAAACTTATTTGTAGCTTAAAAAATATTCAAAAATACTTTGAATATTTGGGCTTTAGTATATCAGAGTGAACTACAGTTTACTACTCCAGTGGTTTTAATAGTTACAAACATACTTTGATTTTGCAGCATCCACCTCTCATTCCCACATGACTTAACGATTGCAGTAGTTTAAATTTTTAAGCAGAAGAATATGCTACCAATTGTGAATGACCCTCAAGCTCAGTTCTGAGATAGGAAGCTTGTTCTGGGAAGTACTTAAGATAGTGTTCCTAGGGAAAATTAGAAAAGGTGATCAGAAATCATTTAAGGGATAATTTTGCCACTAAAATATTCCCATATACTCGTGGAATCCCAGAGCATCTTCATTTGAAACTGGAATTTCGTATAAGCCGGTCCTTGAGTAATTTTTGCTTTATCTTTGTAGTCTATCCTGCATTGAACATTTTTTATTAGCATTTCTGGTAAGGCACATGTGATGGCAAAACCTCAACTTGGAATCTGTATTTATTCCATGCCTTTCCCCCCTCTCCTCCAGACACTCCCATAATTGCATTTATTGATTTTTCACCTCCTCTATTCCATTTTGCACAGAGAATGCTATTTTTATACTCAGTGTGGGAGGGTAATAAAGTGAATAGAATTGTCTCTTACGCCTGGAATGTTCTGTGTATTTGAAGTACTTAACAAATATTTAATCCTTTCAACATCTCTGAGACAGGTGACTGATTACCTTTCTTATTTAGTAGATGGTACAACAGCATAGAATGGCCTAGCCTAGAACACAGTAGTTTGATTCTTGGATTTTTCATTCTTGTAGATCAGAGTCTTTCAGGGACACACTGCAGATCTGCTTCATATTAATAGTTGAAAAAAACAAGGTAGTGCTGAGGTAAGGCAATGGCATTACTCAGTTGCACCCTGGTTTTGAAAATACATTAGAATAGTATCAAATACACATAACTGGTTAAAATCATTCAAGCTCAAAAGCTGTCTCATGGTTAATAACTGTCTCCAGTTTGTCTAATGTAATAGCAGTTCCCAGTAAAGACACACCAGCACTTCTTTGGCATAGCTGCGCAGCAACTTCAGACATCTTGCTGATTTGTTACAGTTGTAAGAACCTGCAGTGTGTCTGGAGTTGTTGTGATTCATAGAAACAACAATTACAATTCAATATAAGAGAATTTTATTAGAAAATGAGAAAATAATGTAAAGGGTATATACAAGTGTTTCCTTTTGCTCCAGGTGTTACACCTTTGCTGAAATGCCGTGGTACCAAAGAAAAATAGCTGCAACGTTATTTGCCTCACCACCAACCTCCACGTTTCAAGAGGTACAATAAGAAAATGTTTCACACATTTCCCCCTCAAAGCTGCTGATACACTTCTACTAATTTTCCTGACAAAGCTGACCTCTGTTTATGGAATAAGCATGGACTTGTGATTTTACGATTGCAGTTAATAAAACGTGAATATAACAGAGGAGTGAGGGATATCTAAAAACATAACAATCCTTTTTGGGTTTTCTTTCAGCTGTAGCACACACAGAATAGTGAAAGTTATTTATGTAGTTTTTGCAGCAGGAAATAAGCTATGTGTAACTTGTATTTACTATTGTGATATGTTGCAGTTAACTGTCTGTACTAGTTCTGGCACTGGTGATTTCTTTGGTAGTTATACCATGTACTTATTTGATAGGACTATGAGTACTTCTCTCTTTATATGTATTGCTGCAGCTGTTAGTCCTTGTTTTGATCAACCAATATCTAGCCCACTGTGTTTTGCTCTTTTAAGGTGGGGAGGCAGGAATCATTAGAAAGTAACTGTAGAAGGCTCTTGCTGTTACACAGAAAGCAATTTAAGTTCTGATCAAAAAAGAAATACAACTTTTTAATGGAATGTCAAGCTTGTAAGTTTTTTTCTGACAGTCGCTCTCAGAAGAATGCAAACTGTCAGCCAGGATTTCCAACAGTGCAGAGTCATGCCAGTCCCAACATCAAATTCTGTAGTGCTTAAATTGGCTGAAGCAGCAAAGTTGTAGTTCAGAACTGTAGTTGAGCCATGCTGGTAAGACTTCTGCAGTTTCAGTAAAGTCTGTTTTATAGATACATCCTTGTGGCTGGTAACATCAGGAAAAGGTAGGAATGGACTGAGATTTCTGATGTGCAGGATGGGAAACTAACTGAAAAATGAGTGTTGATTTAATAAAGATTTATCTTCATGTAAGAGGATAGTAACTGGTGCTCTGTAGGAATTGGTGCTCCCTGAAGGAGTTGTGTTTACACACAGAGTACCAAATAGAGGTACTGTGTTTATGGAGGAAGTGGCAGGGGAATAGTTGGACAAGTACTAGTTCTGTTGAGATGTCAAATCTGTTTGATTGTACATTGAATGAGAACCATCAGTAGTTTACTGAATTAGTAAAAGTGAGATCACAGACAGGAAGTCCTTCAGCTATGTTCAGCATGTGCATAAGGCTTTAGTTTGATACTGTTCAGTTTGTTCTCCATTTTAAAGATGACCACCCTTTCTTTTGCAGGCTCTTCGTTACTTCCACATGGCAGAGGAAGGTAATACTTGCAGGTTTTCCGGACAGGATAGTATCTTTTATAAATACTGACTTGCAATAAACCTCTAGCTTTTGGTATTATATTAATAGAGTGTGATCTACTGATAAACATACCAGCCTGTTGTGCTAGTCAACACACTAGACTATCATGTTGGAATGTTTCATCAGAGATGCTCAAAAACATACTATGTGTTTACTGTTGTCTCTTACAGTACACAATGGGGTTTTTTCAGAATAAGTATTAAAGTGATGTATTTTCATTTGTAATACAGTACTCTTCCCTAAGGCATTCAACTAGAATGCACAAAGTAAGGAAAAAAGGGAATTTTTTGTCATTTTTTTGTTTTCTTGACGTTCAAAAGTCCTCTGTGTTCCAAATAGAGAAGGTGCATTCTTTCATTACATCACAAGCTATTTAGATCAGAATGACAGTCTGACTGGCAGTAAAGCTGTCTACATGTAAAAGAAAAACACAGACCTATTGTTTCTCAGAGAGTGAAGCCATAAGCAAAACTGACTAGCAGAAAGTAAAGGAAGACAAGGGAATTTGGTATTCTATGAAAGATCTGTATATAGTTAGTGAAATTAAAAGGAAAAGTTTATTGTGCATCTGCTCCAGGGTATTAACTGATGCAGATGTGAACTGGAGCAGTAGACTTGTTCTCAAAATTTGCTTCCAGAACAACTCTGTATGTTTGGAATCCTGACCTCAGATCCAGTAGCAGAGAAGCCCTGTGCTATAAGTATGCACAGTAGTCAAGATTAGTCTTTAATAAAGACTGATGGCCAAAATCGTGCTTCATAAAAGCATCTTCTTAAATTGCACCTTAAAAAAAATTAAATGTGGGTACTTTTTTTTTTTTTTTTTTTTTTAGCTTGCTTTCTGTGCATCAAAAGCCAAGCTAACACCTGCTTGGTGTTAAGCTGGGAAATGTGCCGTGATTTCCTGGCTTCTACTTGCTAAGCTGGTTGCATTGCCTGCTGTACCTACCAGGCCCAGGAAAGTACAAAATCTACAAAGCAGAGGTGTTACGCATTTCAATCCCTCCTTGTGAGGAGCCTACTTTCATATAGCATGTTAACAACCTGCTAGTTTGTGTAACTCATGTATGAGACCAACACCTGGAAAGTAGAAGTTTCATACTGGCTTCCTTCTGATTCAAAGCCAAAGTACTGTTCCACCTTTTTGAAAATAAGTACCAATGATGTTGATAGTGTGCTGCTCACTCTCATGTAAAGCTTTTCTCTTGTCTGTACAGCTGACCCAAATTTTTACAGCAAAAATTTGCTCTTTTTGGGGAAGACTTACCTGAAGTTAAACAATAAAAAGATGGCTCTGCTGTGGCTAAGCAAAGCAAAGGAGTACCCTGCACACACAGAAGAGGACAAACAGGTAGGAAATGAAGAACTGCAGTAGGACAGTCTTACATTGTAACTGGCCACCTGTGACATCATGGCAGTGGAATGGTTTATAAAGGTCACTCAGAGTAAATTGTAGGTAAGCACCTATAATCCAGGATCACATCTAGACACCAGAAAATTCTAGTATTTTGGTAACAACCTCTGACCACAATGGTTGGAAATACTCTGTTCGTAGTAAAGAACAGTTACTCTCCATGATGTTTTTGTGGCTAACATTTACCCATCCTTAACTATGGTGTTGAAGTTAAGGCAGGTACCTGACCTAACCTATGTCAAGATGAGCACAGATTCACTTTTCATATGTCTAGAACTAGAAAGGTAGAAATCACCATTTTTGAGGAGCTAAAAAAACATGGATTCAGCAAAACCCATTATCTCCATTAACTTTTAACATTGCAGCCCAATTGAGACAAATGGAAGTATTGTATCTTTGACAGCAGATCTCCATGCTAGGGATATGAGGCTCAGTTACCCTTTGAACTGGTCCTGATTCAGACGGGAAGACATCTGCTTCTTACCTGAACACAGAGCAAGTGCTTCTAGGAGGGGTAACAAATTAGATAGACTTAATACTGCATTCAGTATAAACCCCAGCAATTGCCAGTACCTTTCATACACAATCCTTTTACCATCAGGACTAATGAAGATTGATTTGCAGTCGATTTTTTCCTTACAGTTGATTGACCTCTAATTTATTCTGCACTAAGCTGAAGTGTGAGATGCTTTAACTGTTACAGGAAACATCTAAAACGCGTTGTGACATTCTGAATGTCCCAACTGTAAGAAATACTTTGGTAGGATTTTGTACTTCAGCAAAGAACATGACTGAAGTTTCCCTCTGTAGATTCTGTAGTAGGGCTCAAAATATTACTTCCAAAAGCGAGCTCCTCCAGTAACATCTTTCAGTAGAAATATGAATAAAGGTTCCATTTCTCCACTGCTTTGCAAAACGTACAGGAATCTAATAACCTAAACGAGTAATGGTCTCAGGAACATAAGAAATTGGTCAATTCTGCAGGTTACTAGTATCTGGAGGCAGATGTGAAACCAGCTGTCACAAAAGCTTGCCTTCAGGAACCATGCAGGAGTAGTCAATAAGGATTTTTGTGCAGTAGCCAAGTTGGGAAGCTGTTACCTGCTGCAGCTCTGCTTGGCCCCCCATAGAGCCATCTATGGCCTTCTCTCCCAAAAGGGTGCAGAGCTGCTGAACTGAGAGAAGTGGTGCAGAATTCACTGGGAACTAGACTCAGTAGTTCAGTAGGAAGGAAACTGGCCTGTGCCAAGAAACTGGAATTCTTGTCTCTGCATTTGGCATAAGTAGGTTTTCTTAATGTTGGTTGTATCTCAGAATCTGAGGTGTCTGGCTGCCTGCACTGCTTGCTGTCTCAGGACCCAAAGTTTGTTGGGATTTTCTTTTGGTTTTAACATAGATGCTAGAGGTCTTATTTATATTTTGCCCAGAATCCCTAGGCAAAGGGGGTCTCAGAAAAGAGTCTTCTCACACTTCTTCAGCTGGTGTCTGGTTCTGAAAATGCCAGTTTGGTTGGTTATGGTCAGATAGAGGACAATTGACTATATGCTACTATTGGACTACAGCAAATCAAGACCTAATCATCTGTATTGAACACAAATAAGCTTACTATATATAGTAAGTGAATTACACTGAAGGCACTGACTTAAGTGGGTTTATGTTTTAAGTGTTAAACATCTTGAGCTATAGAAGAGAAATGACTACTTGCAGGAGGATTGTGGATTTACAGTGCTGTGGTGAACTATCTGTGTACTTGCACAGTAAGTTCTGCTAGAAGAGTCCATACCTACATGGCACTGGTTTGTTACAAGTATATTTATTTCTTTCAGGTACAGAAAGAAGCTTTGGAGTTGCTTAATTCTATGTAACAAGAAACAGGATGATGGGAATTCAGTGCCTCAGGTTTGTGTAGAACAGGAAAAAGACCCCAACTACTACTGTGCTTTATTGAAGCTGTTAATAAAGTATAGCCTAACCTGCTGGCTCTAGCTTGTTTCAGTTAAACTGTCAATTAGATCAGTTTCATGTGATCCTGTCTGTTGATTCTCATGGTGTATATTGTAGAAGAAGGGCTGGGACATTAGAAGGAACTACAATTCAGAGGTACACAGATGATGACTTGTAGATATTAAATAAAAACTTTCTTCTTGTTCTTGCCACTTTTTTAGTGGGAACTTTCGCCAGAAAAAAATAAATTAACGTAAGTTAGATATCCAGCACAGAAAATATTGACAGACAATATATTGCCATTACCCAAGAGAAAAAGAGGAACAAATATTGACAAAATGGCAGGCAATCAAATATACATGGTACTGCCAGTAGAATGGCTGAAGATGTAGAACAAACTGACTAAATACTTAGTGTTTGCTTTAATAGAAAAAGATACTGAAGAAGATGAAAGGCATAAATTGCTTAGACTTACACACACAAGCATATAAATAATGGTGGGTTTGTTGTTTTGTTTTTTTTTTTTCCCGGAGAGCCATGCTTTCAGTCAGTCCTTGGAAACCAAGTCATAGATCATATGGCCATGTACAGAGGGACACTGGGTTTGGTGTTGTTTCCTTCCTTTCTAACCCTTATCCACAGAAAAAACTACTGCAGTTATGAGACAGCTAAAATACCAAAACAATAAAGCAACTACATGCTCGTGACGTGCTGTCTTTTATTATTATTATTTTGCTCAACTTAATCACAGATTCACAAAATTCATCAGTTGGTAGTGGGTCACCAAGTCAATCATTAGTGCAAATTCATAAAGTTCAGCTCTGTGACATTCACCCCTCTGAATGGTCTTTCAGGCAAGCCACATGCCCTTCTGTTACCTGACCTTTGACATTTGATGGTGTTTTTTTTCTTTAAAGCTTCCTCCATTCTAACCAGCTTAAGCCATAATTTAAATGGATCTGCACTTGAAATTAATTTGATCCTATATTTATGAACATGGTTTTGCAGAAGACATTTGGTGTAGTATGAAAAACTCTCGAAAGTGGTGGAAATACATGAACTTTCTGGAAGAGTTCCAGGTAAGAGAGCAGTCTGTTGGGCCCATTGTACTACCAGTGTTATCACAGCTATGTGCAGGTTAACAGCTCTACAGTGAGCTGGGCGTATCGAATACAAAGCCTCAAGAGAATCCAATGTGTAGAAAAATAAAGTTTTGGCAGAATTCAGTTGCTGTATTAGAAAGATACATGAGCTTTTCTGCATGTACACTTTTAACAGTGCAATATGATATGTTACAGAAGTGTTTTTAATCATATTTAAAAAATCATTGTCATGTGTGTACAAAATTCTGTATAAGTTAAATGTAATGGAATTTACAGTTAATATTTAAAGCATAATACAAATGGTAATTTTAAACATGGTTTTACTCTGTTACAAGGAAGCACGGTTTGCTAAAAGTAGCATTTAATATTATTCACATTAATAAGGTGTTCAATTCAGGTGGGTTTTAAACACATATTTGCAGTTCAGCAAATGCCCTCAATGCCAATAAACCTAATTTTAAAATGCCTTTATACTGTCATGCACTCAGGACAAACTTGACCTACACAACAGGATGACAGGTTTTAGACATACTTAATTCAGGTTCATCTGAATTTCTGTAAGAACTTAAGAGGAATAACAGTATTTAAGGATATTTTTATCTGTGCAGAGCTTATGTAACTTTCATTTTATTTGGGTTTACTAGATAAAATAACTGAAACTGAGGATGAATACAGAAAGCAGCAAAGTTCACATTACCTTTTGTATACTGTTATAGCTCAGTGTACATTATCATACAGTTGTACAAAGGACATCAGGGATTGAAAATTAAAACAAAAAAACAAACCAAAGAAGCCTGTAAGACACCAGACCAAGGAAAAAATGTGTAATATTTTCTCTTTTATTATTAGTTTTTCTTTGAAGATTACCTAACATCCTTGTGGCAATAACCCAAGGTAATATGTAAACAAATTTCAATGCTGCTCAAATGAATTAAAATATTCTGTTCAGCTCCTACAATAAGAACAGTGGCACCAATTCCTTTCAACATAAAATCACATTCATCTTATTGTACATGACTTTTGTGCAAGTAGTAAAGGCTTTACTCATGACCTTGGCTACATCAGTAGAGAGGGATATATCAGCTATTTACCTATTTAAAAAAATTAAACTGACAGAACAACATATTCTGTCATCTCAAATACCAGCAGCATCTTTCTACATATTTAAGATACGTTTGGCCTAAGCCTTTAACACCTTTTAGAACAGCCATGCAATAAAACAAACTTGGAGATGTTTCTTAAGAGAGAACACAGAGCAGTTTAAACATTTTTCTGAATAATAAAGCCAAGATAAAGCAAATCCAGGCCCTTTTAAATGGCTGCAGCTTTTCATACACTTAAAGCTCTATAAAACTAGAGCCGATCCGTATATATATTTATACTTTTTATATATATTTTAAATAAGTCTCTTGTCTGCTTTCAAAATTTATGAGGGGTTTTTCTGGTCTTTTGGAAGGGCAATAAATAAAAGTAGAAAAGGCTGAACTGTTTTGCATATCTTTGTGGAAGAACAGAGAACAATTATACTTTTAGAGTTCCAGAAAGATCACTGTACAGAACAAAAAGCTTATGTACAATTAAGTGTGCAATCTTAGTTGGCTGGGCCTTTTGTTATGCAAGATCTCCTTTTTGACTAGAAGCCACTTCTACTCTTGACCAAATCCCTCTGTTTCTTCAATAGCAAAGAGTAGCTTCTCTTTTAGTTGTTCATAGCTTTTATATGGTGGCAAATCCAAACGATTAAAACTAAGCAGAAAAAAACAAAATGTTAAGTTTAGCTGAATGCCATGTAGAATACTACAGAGCTTGACTGCTACAGCAGAAGTTAAAAATGTTCTAACATTAGAAATGAAGAAATAACAATCAGTGCAATCTCACTACTCTATGACCAGTAAAACCAGAGTACTTTAAGAAACAAACAACTCTTATCATACCAGATAAAACCTGGAGCCTTTGAAGATTACAGACAGCCCAAGATATAGAGAAGTCTAATACTCACAAAAGGAAATGTTCACCATTATAGTGTGATCCATCTCCAAATTCCAGAAACAGCATGAAAAAGCTGAATTCTTCTTTCTATACATGACTAGATAAGTGTGGAGCATTTTTCCTCTGTAAACTTTGCCCTAGAAGGCTTCTGACAAAATTCTGTTTCATTCTATGGCTTCCTCAAAATTACATCAGACAAAGAGAAATGTTTAACTCTTGAAAACATCACTTAAAAAAATGCACTGGTGGAGAAAATGGTGAAAATGAAGGATTCCCTGAAGTATTCTTTTTAACTACTAGGAAATTAGATAATTCCTAATTAAATTTTTTATTCTATTAATTAATCACCAATTTTATTAAAATTAATAATGCTGTTATCATGAGTGTGACATAGGAAGGTGTGTCTACTTTTCACACAGAATATAGGGGAAATTGATCTGGGTGCCTGTTGCACCAGTTTGGCACAGGAATGACCAGCCAATAATAGCCTGGAGCCTGGCAGAAAAAACAACCTCCTGTCTTGACTAAGCATCCCTGTTCTGAACATTTCCTGTCATTTCTCTCTTGCTACTTTTTCTTATCACTATACATTTATCTTTTACAGTTTTACTGTATAATAAGTGTATCTAATAGCTGTAGATACAATATCTACACCTAATAATATGTAATATATCTGATACCAACTTCTGCCAGTTATTTAATCTCTAAAATAATTACGGACATACATCTCAGTTCTATGCAAGAAGAATGATATCATACTTTTGACAGATCTAACATTAACAAACTGTGTACAGTGCAGTAGCAAAATTTAAGAATAGGGGAACTAGAAAAGTTTTCAATACCGGAATGTCAGAGCAATCGAAGAAAAGAAGCTGAAGATGGAGGTAAGAGGAGAGAAGGTACAGAAAGTTTGTGTGTATCAACTCACCAAGTGTGACTCCTTGGTAACCAAGTTTCCTTACCAACTTTTTCAATGCAGAATTTCTGAGGACCATTACTTCCTAGAAAAGATTTTCAAAAGTGTGATCACAGAACGGTTTGGCTTAGAAAGGACCTTAAGATCATCTAGTTCCAACCCTCTGCCTTGGCCAGGGATGCCTCAGTCATTTATTTGTGATGTAAGACACAACTCAGATACAACAGAGAGAGCTCTTTATGTGCTACTCTATGTTACATGATTATGAACAGTCTTCTCATAGAAATTACCCAAGTTCTTAATTTATAAAAGTATTAATGTGATTTCCAACATAAAAAGTCTTTCTAGATCCAAGCTGATGTACATGAAGTTCCTGCTATCTGCAAATGGAACAGGTACAGTATAAAAGTTATGGCCACCTTTTACTTACCCATAAGTTCAGCAAATCCACCCAGTGGTAATCGGCAAGTGCCAGTGACAAACTGCAGAAGTCGCATGCGAACCTCATTGTCTGTTTCCTTCACAAACTAGGTACAGAAATTGAAATTACTTACTAAAAATCTTTAACATAGCTGGAGAAAAACAAGAACACAATGAAACTGCTTAAAAAGTGTAATTTCATTTTAAAAGGCACCGCCTTGAAAGGAGTTTGCCTTCTTTCAGCAAAATTGGGTGGAGGGAGAAGACACTGATTTCAGAATACATGCACTGTCTACTGTTACAGTGTGAAGGCTGGGAACAGCAAACACAAATAATCTTTACTGTATTCTACACTAAAATATAAAACATTCCAATGATTATATGAAGGCGACTGCCATTTTGTTAAACACACCGACAGACTAGCCACAGGCTCTGGGTATTTCAAGAATGAAGTATTCCCTCCATATGGCAGTCTCAATTAAAGAAAACACTATCCAAAACAGCTGCACCACTATGGAAAGAAATTCACTGGGAAAGTGAAAAGGACAGAGAGGAGAGGTGGTGAACATTTCAGCAAGAGAGAAGATATTGATATATCCAGAATTTTAGGTCAGAAAAAGCTGGATAACAAAATGAGTATTTTTGTTTCATAAATGTTAAAGTAATATCCAAGTTACTGATTAAGATTCTTTCAGTGCAAAGCTTCTTAAAACCAGATCACATCATCAGATCTTACATTATTCTGACAATATCAATAAGCTAGAAGATTACTGATTTACATCATTTTCTCATAGGAGCTTTGTCTAAAACAATGATTTGCATCTCTAAAATGATGACTTATGACAAGACAGGAAGTGCATAGCTGTGATTTCTTTTTAGTGAAATTCACAGGAACTGGGAGCCTGTATAGAAGTTTTTGATTTTTTTTTCCCTGAAAATAATTCTCAGCCAACTGCAGTAAATTGTGAGTTATAATCAGTCAGTGCTAGACTGGGACAGCTAATATGACAAATAGTCATAAATAGTATATGGCATTTCAGATGTATAGGTGTACTACACAGAATAATGCTTAAAAGGCAGATCACTGCTAAGAATACAAAAAGCTTCCATCACTGTATAATCAATATGAAGGATAAGATTTGAAAAATTATTCAGGACCCAGCCATCCAAGTGTAATGCAGGTACCCATCTGCCATTTCCCACCCTAAAGATCAACATACCTGCCAGAACCATATGATCTGCTTGCTATTCCTTGTATAATGACGATAAACAGTGTTCCTCTGCCAGTCTGCTAAATCAACTTCTTGCATGCCACAGAGCATAACCTAGAAAAAAGAATGGTTACTTGACAACATATATGTCTACATGGCATTAGTTAATTTTGTATCTTGCACAAGAGACTAACAAAATTGAAGTACTTGCTCCCGGAAAAAGGCAGAAAATTTTTAACTATACTCCACAGTTTTTCTTTATCCTAAGTTTACAGAAATTTCCCCAAACTGTTTATGTATCTAAGTGGTCTGAAAGCCTGCACACCAGAACCTTTTTCTGTCTAATAATTCAACAATAAAAAGGTAGCACCTTTCCATAGAAAGAAATTTTATATTAAAGAGAATATTACTTTTCCCATTAAAACTTTGCCTGATATTTCAAGCTGATTACATTGCTGCTACTGCTACTACTAGTACACACTGCAAAGTATAAATCTACAAAATATTATGAGAGGCAATGAAAGCTGAAAGTGCTAAAGGCAAAGCCTCCTAGAAAACTGAACAACAAAGAAGACAGATCAACGTCCTTTCTCAAGAAAAACCAACATTCAACTTAAGAAGCTTTCACAACACTGCTTATTCTATACAGAGAACCTTCGCGGGTGTCACAGAAGTCCTACCGAGCCCTTTACCTCTGATACAAATCACAATCCCAAAAGTGAACATAGGTCAGGCAGATTGTTAAGTAAACACAGTGCCTGCAAGCAATTACTGTTATCAGCCCTTTGAGTCGTATATCAAGGACCTGCAAAATTCAGTTTCAAACCTTGCTGGTTCTTCCAACTTTCTGTCCTGGAGCGTAGTAACTCTAGAACCTACCCTAGACTATGTATGTAAAACTAAATGATCACTGCACACCAAAATCAACTTCTGTGACATCTGTTACAAGATAATTCTACCCATCTACTACAGAGGGAGTAGTATTCTATGACTAACAGATCTACTCATGACCTCATAGCCTGATTTTTTGACCTTTTTGAGGGTGGTGAGGCACTGGAACAGGTTGCCCATAGAAGTGGTAAATGCTCCATCCCTGGCAGTGTTCAAGGCTAGGCTGGACAGAGCCTTGGGTGACATGGTCTGGTGTAAAGCATCCCTGCCCATGGCAGGGGGGTTGGAACTATATGATCTCAAGGTCCTTTCCAAGTCTGTGATTCTCTTCTCTTTCCAGAGAAATTTACAAAACACATGTTAATACTGAGGATGGAATCTAAAACTGCCAAATGCTGAACACCATAAAACACCAATTCAATATATTACTGGCTTTTCACCATGATTTACCCCCATTGCTCCTACTAAACTCCATGTTCCAGAAGCTACCAAATGCAGCATGCCACAGATGACAGATTTAATCTGATCTATTCACTTAATCATTCCGTATGTATTATCCTTGCATACGTTAAAAATGTTGAACAGAAAACCTCACCTCCAGCTCCTTTTCATCAAAATAGTGTAGCCACTGTAGAGGAACAACTTCATTGAAACCATCAAGGAAAGCTTTGGTTTGTTCTCTGACTCCCCGAGAAAACCGCCATTCAGCCATTAGCCTGGGATGAAAAAGAACAAATGTAAGTTAAATATCAATTAGTACTCATTATGACAAAGCTCAAAAGTGTATGATTGCACATGTGTTCCTATAAGGTAAAGCTCCCTCCAATTCTACTTTCTTACACTGTACGATTCTAAAGACGGTAAGGGACAAACTATACCAACAGTAACACAAATCTCCAAACTCAGAAAACAGTGAAAGTAACAAGATGTGCTTTGACTACCATTCCAATAAATATATATATATATATATATATATATATAAAATAGTAGTATTATTGACCTTCCATTAATAAAAATTCAGCAGCCTTTTCATGTAAACAATGCTTCTTGGGCATTCTGGTTTTGTTATGGCAAAATTTGCTTTAGCTTAAAAAGTGCATCAACATAATGTTTCAATGCTAGAAAAGAAACCTTTCCACTGAAATATTCTATTCTTGGCCAAAAGGTACCATGTACACCAAGAATAGTAAAAAACACTGTTGCTTATAACACCTGTAACTACAGCTGCCCCATACTTCCAACTTGAGACTATTTTCAGGTTCAACAAAGAATAGTCATTTTCTATTCTGAGCTTCTGATTTATGCTAAAATTTGGAGGAAGAGGTAATATTTTTTAAGTTTTAACTTAAATGGTCAAACCACTTCTGAATAAAAAAAAGACAACAAATATATGTATACATACTAGAGAAACTATTTCATCGAGAGACTGAAGATGCTAATTTGAAAGGAAACTATGTGCAGCACTGGACGTACACTCTATCACACAAAAGAAGCTGTGTACATCTCCTTTTGAGACCACTCTGAATTGATGGATCAGAAATAGAGGTTCAGGAAAAAAAGGCAGTGACATCATTAGGAGCATAACAGAATATAGAGAAAAAGTAGTTTAAAGCACACCACACTGTACACCATTCTGAATTTCAGTTTCTACAGTGACAGCAAAGTTCTGAAAAATTTAGAAATCCTCTGCCAAATACATGGCTTCCCTCCACTGGGATTCATTACCTGAATCACTGAAAATAACTTCACTCACTTTCAGTTTCACCTGTTCTCTCAATGTACATGTAATAACAAAACAGGTCATCTTCTCATTCTATAGTCTCCTTTTTTGAGAAGGATGGGACAGAAGGACAAATGGGGTAGCGGTGGGACAGTGGGGGAAGAAGGGAATGGGAGAGATTAAAACATTCCAAGAAATCATGTGCACCGAGATACTATTTCAATAACAGTTCCAAGAATTACACAGTACTAGAAAAAGCAAAAAAATCAGATATGTCAAGAAAGACTAGAGCAACAGAAGAAATATGGAATACTTTTTTTTTCAGTATCTACACCTTCCTACCCAATATATTCTTCTTTGTTTTCCTCAGTTACCAAGATATTTGAACCTCCTGATTTCAGCTCATGTGAGGTTACTTTTCCTAAGAGCTCCATATCCACACAAAAGTACATTTCCAAGTTACACTCTTCAATGTTGTTATCCCTGAATGAAAAGAGGAAAAAAGGGTTCTATATAAATGGTTCTATATAAACAAAAAAAAAAAAATCAATAAAACGTCACACACACACAAAATAATCTACAAACCTTATCCAAATTAGGGAGTTGTAAAATTCAGTATCAATAGATTCTAGGTCCTTAATAGTAAGTTTTTTGCTCAGCATTCGTTTGTAGAAAGGCAGAGAAAAACCAGTGTCAATGAATTTCCCATGAAACAATGCCTGTTGAACAGAAAGAAGTCTGCTTAGCTCTTACTGAACTGCTTAATTATTGAAGCTTTTCTGGACTTGATTTTTTTTTTTCCTTTCTCCTTCAAATAATAAGAAGCACCAAGCAGCAGTAGCAGCTTGGTTTTAAAAAGAATAAAACATTGCTTTAAGAGGGAAGGAAAAAAGAATGATTAATTTATAACGTTATCCAAGCATATGTTATCATTAGAATTTAGAAATTATCTGATTAGAAATAAACTTGTCATGAAAGAATGAAGTCTACGAAAAGAGGAAACTATGTGGATAGGTATATATGCCAAGTGTTATTTGATCCTACTTGAGTAGTACAATCATCCTGCAAAATCATCCTTTGCACAGTGTTATTGCAGCTTGTATAAAAGACTTTAAAAATGCAATCATTCTGCTTCAGAAAGAGTTTTGGGAATCACATTTTTTATAGGTAACAGAACTGAAAACGAGATTCTACCTTCTACTGCAAAAATTAAGCTGAAAGAAAAAAAAAAACAAAAACACATGCTCACACTTGTCTCACCATGTATGCACAAAAGGCATAAGCTAATTTCTAGTATTGAAGCATAGTACATACACACACTGTGAACCTCTATCCTGATTCAGTGCATCTGAGTGATAACAGAGCACAGTTTTTGAACATATGAAATTTTTTTTTTGAATATGAAAATGTTTTCCTCATCCTCATCAAGCACACTTTCTTCATGCAAATACTTCTTTAAAAAAAATCACCCTAAACACTGGTCTAGTACTGCTTGCCTTCCCTTACAGCTCAAATTCTATCAGCAGAAAAGTCAATGTAATAGCCCATTTCCTCTAGAAAAAGGCAAGGCTCCACCTTTTCTCCCCACCTAATTTCCCCTTTAGGGCTCACTCTAGCATGCACTGTCTTCTTTAGGAAAGCTTAAACAGAGGCATTTATTTATTTATTTTTAAACTGGTCTATACTTCTCATGGGAGAACAAGCTAATCAAAATGGAAAAATTAAATGCCAAGTGCAGCAACCACCCATAGGAATTCCTGATTTTTACAAAAGTCAGCTCTTAAATTATCTCATTTAATGTCTGTCAACTTACAGCAAAAGATAAAAGTTACCTCAGCCAACGTCATTTAACAGCTTTTTACTACAGTAAAGAGTATTTTTACATTTAACCACATTTTGGTCAAAAACATCTGTGATTATTTCAGCACTTAATGCCAAAATAAGTCACAACTTATTTTAGAACTGTGAGAGCAACAGAAATGACAACTATACTTAAAAAGCTGCTTAAACTCCCTAAAATTATTTCCACTTACATTATTACCTGAGCTATTTTAAGCCACTAAAGGGTATCCCCAGGAAGTACTGTACGGAATACCATCCATTACAAACCATCAATATACTCAAACCTTTCAACTGACCACATCAGGCACCATTACACAGGCCTCTCCCTCACTCTGCCCACCTTAGAGAATTTAAAATAAAAATACAAAAGTATTTCGGGAAAGAAACTTTGTCTTTTAATTACATTAAAAACTTTAATTAAAGTGTATTAATTAACTTACAGGCCTTCTATGAGCCCTATTTTTATGAATTACTTTTCCAGAAACTAACATTTCAATTACAAATTTTATCTTATGTACAACATAAAAAAAGAAAATCACTGGCTAAAAGAATTTGGCTCTAGCACCTAATTGGTTACATCACATCTTCCTGCTTAACGGCATTATAGCTTGCTGAGGGTTCCAAAAGAAATAAAAAAAGTCGGCAGCCTATTGCATCTGTTAACCGAATGAAATAAACTTTCATGACAGCACAGAAACACAGGAATGTCAGGGAGCTTGCCCATGAAATCCTCAAAATCAGAGATGTTCTCATCAAAATTGAATAAATTGGTTTCTCAAGAAGAATCTGTAAGAAAAGTAAACCCAAGAAAACCCCAAAACTAATTTATTGTAAGTCTGAAAGTATTTTCCCGCCTTTTATTATACTTTACTGGTATTTATTCTGATTTCATACACAGATCCTGAAGAACAGAAAACAACAGTCTCTTCCATCTGAAAATGCACTTTTGTTTACTTTGTTTTCCCTATTCACCATTTTCTGGGATGTTTGGAGGGCTACCTGTAGAAATCATGACGACTATGTGGAAAGATGGCTGTTATCACTATATGGAAGGAAAGAAATATGACAGAGTAGGAGTCCACTATAGGAAAGAGACTCAGTGGTACAAGAAAAAAATGACACATACAGCATGTCTCATTTGCTTTTAATTTAAGGGACACCTGATGGCAGAGAATCCCTGCCAGCTTCTGCTCTCCTTAGTATCTGACCTTTGCATCCAAGTACGTATATTTAAATTAAGGCTTAGTGTATGCCACAGAAAATTTTTAACTAATTTTTTCAAATATAATAAGGTGTATCAAGTCTAACAAAGGAGCCCTTTTTTGAAAACACTAGTCACATTTTTCAGAGCATCAGAATTCAGACACTCAACCCAACAGCAGTTTGTATTAAGTACACTCATCCAATTGATAAAATATACTGAATGCCATATTAACTTTCATCATTATCCCACGAAACCTGATTGTGGAAGAGACTTAACTCTTCGGGAGCATTTTAGCTCAATAACCTTATGTACCTTTCATTTTTAATAGAGTAATACAACCTTTAATAACTGTAAAAACAAGTATTGTTCAGGAATAAATGTACAGCTACAGCAAGTAATAAAACCTTAAAAATCTAACCTACCATGGCAATAAAGCGCCCAATGAAACAGAAATATGAAAGATGGTCAGGATTGATTGTTGATGCTGGATTTATCTGCAGGCAATAGTTGCTCTTGCCAGCATATTCAAATAGGCAGTACATAGGGTTCAGTACTTCATGGGAAAGCAAGAAAAACCATTCTCTAAGGAAAAAAAAACATGTATACACATAAAAACCATCAAATACAGATGCTTATCACCATTCTCCTTACGTAACTAGCAAAATGGTCAAAATATAGGCAAACTTAGAAAAATAACATAACCAATGTTGTATTAGAATCACAGTGTAACATATGGCATTATACACTACTTATATATTAAAAAAAAATCATTATTCAAATCAATAATGTTAGAAAGTCATAGCTGTCATAGTTTAGAAATTATTAAGCTTGTCAGCTTGAACATACTCTCACAGCACAAGTTTTAGCTGTATATTAGTAACATTTTTGCCTACAGAGTCTTTGCCTCAAATGCACAGTTATTTAACCTCCTCATGTCTGCTTTACTGCATACATCTCCAATCTCTATTCAAAAAAACTACAATTATTCCATGGGCAGTGCTTAATATAAACAACCTAGGTAAAAGAAAACAAAACCAAAAAACCTAAACCACAACACACCTTATTTGCTTTCCTAGTATGACAGTGGAACACACACAGAGTTACTGTGGTTTAACAAACTATCATGCATCAGTTAAGCCAACCCGACAATTGGAAAACATATTTTTGTTGAGGTTTAACTAGGACATATTATTCACCACTTTCATAGTTTCCAACTCAGCTGACCTGAAATAATAATAGAAACCGGTATTTCATCATTAGCATAGCTGATTTTTAGAGTATTTGTTGCTTTATAGCATTTACATATAATCACAGACCTCAGAAGCAATCATACATACTCAGGATTTATTGAGCCCTTTGTAAGGACTTGGAACTGAACCACCAAGGTTAGGGAAAAGACATAAAAAAACCCTAAAAGGCTATCCTGTAATAACCACAGGGACTGAATTCCATCCTGACTGCCTTTCAGTTGTCACATTTAAGAGGTATCCTTTCTATCTCTGTATTTACCTGAGATCAAGTAATGGATGATGATTGCAACAACATGCTTCCAATCCAAAGGTCAAGTAGAAAGAGTGAACAGACAAAAGCAGACAGGATACAACCCCAACAGGGTTCTGTGTATCTTTTAATAAACACAAGAATGCTGTACAACATTCTGTGCAGGTTTTATACTGAGACAACAATATTTACCCTCCATAGATACATCAAATTTAACAGGCATTTAAATTAGATCAATGCCAGATAAAGGATGAATCAAAGAAATGAATCGTCAACAAGAAGTCTGCAGAAGCAAATTTTTCATATCAGCAGCTAAAACTAGCGACAGGACCTAGTGTCAGACTGGTTCTGATAAACACAAGGTAAAAATCTGGAGGGAACACAGAATTTAGCCTGCTGAGAGACAGGTGATAAATCAGGCATAGCAGCTTTCTGTATTTGAATTAATACAGTATTACGTTAGCAAGTCAGCACATGAAGTTTTACACCGTGTCACTTAAGAATTCTCAGCTCAGGTTACAATTACATCCTTGCTGACTCTCAGTTTCACATACAAAATTTTGGGCAAGACTTACTCCTAAAACTATGAAATTATACTACCTGTACATTTGTTACTTATTCTGCTACTTTCTGTGACTTATTAGTTATATTATTCTAACATCACTTCTTTGGAATATGTTGTTTCTCTGGAACAGATAATTTGAAATCTCCTGGTCCCCATCCTATGCCTAGGGTCATCATGTTAGGGACACCAATCAAACAAAACCCATGCAAGACAAAAATCTGATTCCTCTCCCTGCTCTCACCCCACAAAAGCCTATCGGATACCGTAATTCAGAAGTATAACCACCCATAAATGCAAAGAAGCTCAACCTTCAGAGGCAAGTTTCCTTACTTGCAAATGCTACACATTTTTGCTGAACTTCATTTAGTAAGCTACATAAACCAGAACAAAATTGAAAACCTTTACAAAAACAAACAAACAAAAAAACAACAACCAAAACAAACAAACAAAACAGACATGCTCAAACAAAAAAAAAAATCTCCTATGACTACTTCTAATTCCCTGGATCTGCAGTAGTACTTACACTTTCATCCTAATAGTAACAATTCAGTCAAGTAGCTGGCAATAGTAGCCAGCAGTTGTCGTCTATATGGTCAAAAGATGAAACAAACTTTAGCTATTGTTTTCATGTTATCAGATTTTCCCTTCAAGTTCCACTTCAGATTCTAGAAAATCCTGCAGTCTAGCTGTTTTGCAGTCCTGCACAGCCTACACAGTATGCTCATCTGCTGTTACTTCATGGCTGCACTACTCTCCTCTTGTTCATGCCCTTTCTGTTCTTATCTGTCCCAATCGGTGCTGGCTCTTTTTTTCCAAATAAGCAAACCACTTTATTTTTCCACAGTCCTCTCTTCAGTAAAGTGGAACTTTCAGACAAAGTTTCTGATATAACTCAGTCTACAGTGAGTAACTGGCATAAAACTCTCAAATTTAAACATCAATCTTCGTCAAAAAACTGAACAACTGAGACCACAGTTTTAATAAGGTTATGTTATAACCCATACCAACAGCCAGTGCTGTCAGTGTCAGTTTCACCTCCTTACACCTTAAGGGAAGCTAAAAAAGGTAACCAGAGTCAGATGTCAAAAGCAAGCAGTTTCTTTGCCGACAGAATTACATTAGAAATCAATGTTAGAGTGCTATTAAATATACATATATATTTTACATAAATTTTCTTTTACCTTGCCAAGCCACCATAATCCAATCCTTCTTCTCCTCTGAATATAACATACAATCTTCTCCTCAAATCATAGGGTTTTAATGCCATAATCTATAAAAAGAAACCCAAATTGTAATAAGTTATAAATAATGCATTGCCAATACAATTGTCCCTTCTTAGGTTTTCTTTAATTGATACAGAAATGCAACATATGTCAATCACTTACACAGATTTGACATGCAATTAGACCACCTCATGGAACATGCAATTAATGAACAGATATACCAACTTGGACTTACAATCCTTGAGCAGCAGTCTGCTAGCAAGTGGGAGACTATATCTGAAAAGTACCACTACATGACTGCCCTGTTCTTACACTCTTCCTAAGGCAGCTCAGGGAATCTGGCAATGTCAAACATATCTGATCTGTTACAGATTTTGGGTTTAAGCAAATCAAAGTATTTTAATTAAAAATAAGTGTAATATACTTTCATTATTAATATAATTTTTACTTATAGACAATCCCTCCCAAGAGGTTTAGATGTGGTGACAGCAGCATGAATTCTCCTTGTTACAGAGAAGGAAAGCACATACGCTGGCTACAAACTATAAGAGCTCAAGAACCATAAGCTTCAATTACACAGATTTGACCTCTGAAGGACAAAGCAGGACACCAATTTTAATTGGAGAAAACAGTACTTTGTAATGTGCATAATCACAAGAATCAGAAAAGCAAATCTGATGTGGTTAAGTTAATAGGGTATGCAATGTGGTTAACCTATGAAACTCTTATACTACAGGACACTGCAGATGCAAAATGTTCACAAAAGAAGCACAGACAAGCTCAAAGAAGCCCCCTAAGGATTATTTAAATACACAGAAACAACATCAAGCTAAAGAAGCATTTCAAATGTTAACAGTTGGGAGCTGAAGGATCATTTGGTAAAAGTGTTATATACAATACTTCTGTTCCCAGTTTTCCATAAGACTCCCCCCTTCGGCTAACACAAGAGGAAGATCTACTATGCCTGAACGACCATTAGTCTGAACTGGCTATGGCCATCTTTGCTTTTGTGCTTTGTCTTGATAAACAAACATAACAATCTTTGCAGGCTTACTTGCTGGAAGGAATCCTCAAACAAAGTCTGTCTGGATACATTGATTTTCACATGACTTGGCAGTGCATTGGACTGTAATCATAAAGCAATAACATTAAAAGGCAGCACATATAAATTCAAATAGTTTCAAAAAAGTAAGGAATTACTTAACCAGTACCTGACACAAGTAACGGAAATGAGCAAGTTTCCACCTAAAGCTACGTTCATAAGCGATCTGCGGCCCTTTATTTCTGTAAGGAAACAGATTTGAGATATATTAACCACACAGAAATCAAGCAGCACTTTCAATGATAAACAGCAGCATGTAGATTTAAAAAATACACAAAACGTGTTTGATAAAGATAGGATCAGAAATAAAACGGAGTCCATGGTTTGGCCAGTCTGTCCTTCTGCAACACTCTTAGTCAATTTACCAAATTCGAGAGAAAAGGAGAGATCCAGAGGATTTCAAACCCCTGTTTTGTAAAAAATTACAAGCCAGCTAAAAGAGAGATATTTAATTTATTGTGCTCATTCAGAGATTGTTAAATGAGGCTTCATAAATTCAGCTGCTTGTGGAAGTATGAACGAGTTTCTAATACAACACTCCACAGGCTCTTTGAATGAAAGATCATCAACATGTCATCAGAAATAAATCCTACCCTACATAAAAGACATTAAGACAGTGTCCCAGGTTTGGCTTAAACTATGACAGATGGCCACTACAGGCTGGGTCAATTCTTCTGACTAAAGTATTTTTCAGAAGATTTGCATGTAAAGTTTTTGAAAAGTATTTAGAACTACTCTGTTTAGGCATGAATGTTGCTAGAGGGTGCATAACCAATACTCATTATAATCATTCGCTGTCTCTTTAAAAAATTAACTATTAATCACACTAGTTCAATATTCAAATTTACCTCACTTCCCCTCTTATTTACAAAACTATCACGATCTTGGTATTTGAAAAGTGTATAAAAACTGCTGAGCCTTAGAAGAGCACAGAAAAGTGTGCGATAAACTGACAGTTAAAGCTTAAAAATAGGTTAAATTTACAGGAAAACAATTTGCTCATAATTTAGTGCTCAGTCCCAGCTAAAGGTACACATTGTATGAGAACATTTAATTGTTAAACTACAGGAAGTTAAAACATTAAAAGATATATTTGATTTCTCACTTACACAGAGGATTTCCCAGTACGAGGATCATTGAAGGTGGTGGTTCTTGTATTATGGTCAACAAAGTATCTGACGCCTTCTCTTGTATATCTGATTTCCCAGCCCTCTGGAAGGGGGTCTTCATTTTGTAAACTGCAGAAGAAATTGCAGACAGTACTTTTTCCGTCATATTGTGACATTTGAGAATTAAGCAAGACCTTTTTATTTTCACAGTCAACATACACACCTACCCTTGAGTTCGAGGGTCTTCCCACTGTGTTGTCTTTGTGTTATGATTTACAAAATACACCCTATCATTTGAATCCACTCTCCTTTCTAGGGAAAGGAAAAAAAAAAAAAAAACAACAAACCAATGCTATATAAGGACTGCATTATAAATTTCTGTAACTGTCACTTCTGAAAATCAACAGCTAATTAACTTACCCCAACCTGGTGGTAAAGGCCCAAGCGGGTCATTTTCAGCTGACAACATTGAAGCCTATTTAAAAACAAGAGGACATTCAGCTAGGCCAATTATTATTCACATATTTTCTTTAATGTGTTTTAAGATTATCACTTGTTCTGAAGATTATTCATACTGAAAAACACTATGCCATTTTTAGTCTGGTTTTGAGAAGAAACACAGATTATATAATAAGGAGATATGATTTGCACATTTGTCTCTACTGTTGCCAAGCCAATGTACCCTCTATTTCCCTTCCTACAGCAAACTTGAGCCTCAGTGGTCTTAAAAGATGCGGAGTTCACAGAAATTTTGCAGAAGAATGTATAAGCAGATAAACACAATGTTCTTGCTGAAAAACATGCTTTATCGTATGTTTCCAAGCACAGCGATTACTGCCAACACAGGGTTTTTTGCTTCCTCAATACGTGATGTCTTCCCTGGACGTCTGGCTATTTTCAGACCTGGTCATTTTTAGCATCTGTAGCTGCAATCATCAAAACACATGCATGGTTGAAATTATACCAACAGACAATAAGGGTAAAAGGAAAAAAAAAAATTAAAAAACCCAGATGAAATTATTATGTAAAACCATGCTAAGCTCATAATATACCATAACTTTGCATTAATCCCGAAGTAGCTCCAAGAATAAAAAGCATGGGAAAAACAAAAACTAGAAGGCAGAAATTGCCCAAACTGCAGGATCCATGCTCTGATTTATAATTAAAAGCATCCACCCCCTAAAATTGTTTAGACACTAAAATTCCTTTCTTTTGCTGCTGTTGTTGTGCAGAATGGAATTTTGACACATGGGAATCAAACTGCATTATATAAACAGTATCTTAAGGATCACCTTGCTACTAATACTGCTTTATATAACATCTCCAATCAAAAAAAATCTCAAATCCACTTAAGAGTTCACAACAGCAAAAAAAAAAAAAAAAGAAAAAAGAAAGCTACAATATTTTTCTTATGTTACAGATACAGAGCAAGGATCTGAAAAAAAAAAAAAAATGCAAAAAAAATGCAATGTTTACACTCAAAGTCAAGCTGCCTCTTTGTTCCAGCCACCAGCTAATAGACCTGAACAGAGTATTACCATTATCTCAGAAGCAAATGTAGTAAGCCTTTTGTGCTTTTGGGAACTATTCAGTCACAACAACCCTGTAACCAAAGGTTTCCCTGTGGCGAGTGTAAAAAGAATAGCATACGAAAGAAAACACTGTCTGCCAAAGAACTGAATGGCGGCAAGATTCAGAGATTTCCGATTTTAATGAGTCCAAGGATTCGTGTTTGCTGCTGGCTAAGGTATATTCAACAGAACACTCCTAAACACTAAGCAGTGCCATGGAATGAACCAGATCCTATAGCAAAAGGAGTACATTAACTGGGGGAAAAATAAAATTAAATGAACTAAATTAGCTGTATCCTATCCATTTTTCTCCCTCCACATAATTTAGCTTTGACTATTCAAAGTAACTGAAACATTCTTTAACTCATGGAAAGTATTAATACTTGTTTTTCCCCAAGCAACAAACTACAATCTCACTTATAAACTGCTATACAGGCAGAGTCCTGGAGTCCTTGTAAGTCATCAAAGGAAGAAAAGCTAATTCCAGTTTGACCTTAACAATTCTAGAATAAAAGCATACAGCAGCACTGAAGAAAAAAAAAAAAAACAAAAAAAAAAAACCACAAAAAAAAACCCCTCCCACCAAGCCCCCATGATTTCTTTAATATAATTTCAATTTTTTTACCCACAATAATATTTTAGTTCTAGGTATGCAACTGCCATGCTACTTAGAATTCTAAAGTGATGCAAACAGTACACTCAACTTTTCTCTTCCTTAAAGTATATTCTGCCTCACAAACAAATCTTAATTCAGTGATTTGAAAGTCTGAGGAGACATCTTAAGAAATTAGTCTGTGGGTTTCAGTAACAGTTGTTAACTATTAAATGAAGGAACATAGTTTAATTCAAAAAAATATATTATTCCCTGAGAGAGTAAGTCTAGCTCAAAAAAAAAGAAAAAAAAAGGCTTTGGGTCAGGAAAAGAGTGAATTTTCTTACATGTTTAAGGTTTAAGCAACTGATCAAAGTAGTATATAAGTACAAAAAGTTGCTTAGTGGGAGTTCTTGTTATGTTTCAGCTGTAATCCCCGGATTTGCATTAAGTTACCAATGTGTAAAAATACCTAAGGGGAGGGTGCAAAAAAGATGGAGCCAGGCTCTTCCCTGTGACACCCAGTGTCAGGACTTGAAGCAATGGGCATTCCCTCAGCATCAGGAAACACTTTCTCACAGTGAGGGTGAATGAGAACTGGCATGGGTTGCCCAGGGAGATTGTGCAGTCTCCATCCTTGGAGATATTCAAAAGCTGTTTAGACACTAGGCAACTGCCTGTAGGTGACCTTGCTGAGCAGGGTGGTTGGACCAGTTGACTTCCAGAGGTCTCTTCCAATCTCAACCATTCTATCATTCTCAAATTGCATGAGATAAATTAACTTTGATGAACAGCTGCAGAACTTAAGATAAGTGGTGATGCATGTTTCTCCTATTGGAGTGATGATACACAAGGTCTAAATGGATGAGAGGTGGAGAACTGTTAAATGTAAGAATATTGCAGCATCCTTTACTTCAGAAGGGCACCTGAATAAAAGTTCATCAAATTCAAAGCAAAGTTAGGTCTGGAATGCACAGCGTCCTAATCCAATGAAGCTGCTTCAGACCTGTACTTCAATGGTTTCTTCTTTAAACCACTACAGTTTTGCTACATAGCAAAGTCCCTGGGACTGGATCTTTCCCTTTTTTTTTGAAGAGACCAAGCACAATTCTAAAACAGACTGTGTTAGAGTGACAGTGACACACAGGCACCATCCCTCTTAACTCTAAAAAATTAAACTATCCTATTTATCCAGTCACAAATAGAAAAAAAAAAGATCTATCTCGAGAACTATCTTCTTTGAAGCTATTCATGCTATTTTCTTCATGCAGAAGTGAGCAACTATCTGAGAGAAATGAAGAACCATATCGAAAATTCCAGAGCTGAACCAGGTGCATAAGCTTTAAAATGAGCCCGAAGAGGAGAAATTGCCACCCGTACTAATGAATGGCTCCTAATCACTAAAACAGTTTTGAAGGCCATTTAATGTTCAAAATGCCCATAACTCAGCTTTTACATTCCCTTTCAGTTACGGGACTTCTTTAGTTTTACTTCTTACTACTATCATTAAAGGTTTTAAGTATCATGCAGTACACAAGGCTCAAAATTAGGGAAAAAACTTTTGCCTTTAAGGACAAGTTTTACAGACATTTTAACAGAACCAGAACCTGAATTAGTGATGCCAAACACCTCGTAACACACATGGCTGCACAGTTACAAAATCACTTTAGAAAAAGTTAGAGAAGGAAAAGCATATCTATACCTCTTTACTCATTTCAAATTTAATATCAAAAATTGATGTGAGAAATTTTACCGAATAGAGGTATCGTTGGTTAAATTGCTGCATAGCTCCTTGCAGTTGATTCCGTTGAGACTGCCACTGTTCAAAGTTTCTGACTGATTCCATTGTTGGTCGCTGCCACGTTGTTGTTCTAGTGTTGTGGTCCACATAGTAAACTCTCCCACGATCATCAACTCTTCTTTCCCAGCTTTCAAGAAACCCAAATGTTAATAGCTAATCCCATAACTGTTTTTTTCTTTATGCTGAACTCCCAGAACCTAGTTGAATGAAGTACTGGAGCCACAGGCATGAATTTAATTTCTGAAGTCCCCAACTTTACTGGGAGGACAACAAACACATTGAGCAAACACAGAATTGAAGCAATAGCATGCTCAGCAATTTGTCACCTCATTTTTAATGTCATGAATTCCTGTGACCACATGCAACGTTGGCACGCTTCACAGAAAACACTTCACAAGAAATTTGAGATTTGAAACCACTGCAGTGGCGCCACCTAAGTAAAGGTGGTCATATGTGCTTAAGTTTTAAAGGAAGAACAAAATAATTTAGTAGCTGTATTTGAACAAATGATCGGAAGAAACAATATATACAGTACCAATATTCCTATAATAATAGCTGCAATTAATACAATTCTAAAATATCTGAAAGCTAGAATTTCTTAATATATGATCCACAACACAGTTTGAATGAGCTGCTTACAAAAGCTGGTATTTTTCCTACACCAAACAAAACAAAACCAAAAAAAAAAAGATAGTGCCTTTATCATATTTAAATAAAAAAAGTCTACATTACCCAGGAGGTAAGGGCTGTGGTCTTTCCCATGTTGTAGTTCGTGTGTTGTGATCAACATAATAGGTTCTACCATGAGGATCCTTTCTTTGCTCCCACCTTCAAGACAAAAAGACTTTCATGTAAGTCAAGGTGAAACTTACTTCCCACTAAGCCACAACAGAACCTTAGAACTGAATGAAAACACTATGATCCAAAACTCGTTCTAAAACACCAGAGAAAACTCACACTAGAATACGTTATCAGTTACTTCCTACTGAACCGGTATCACCATGAAGTGATATGGTACACAAAATGAGCATACATCAATATTCACAAGCATTTTCAAATTCTATTTAAGGTACATGAAAACAAAGGCAATTAATTGTCTGCTCAAGGCTTGAATACTAAGATAAGCTAATTCAAAAAGCACTTAGAGATGCATTCTTTCCATCCTGAACTCCATGCCTCTTAAAGAAAGAGGGTATTTACTTTTCGAAGAACTGCGCATATATCCAACAGACAACAAGATCTTTCACAGTGAACTTGAAATGTGTACTATCATATGTTTTTCCTGTGTTTCTGTTTCCTGTCCTGGTGATTTATCTGTCTGATATCCCTGGGTATTATTTCTTCAGCTTTAGTTGCAAAGCAAACTTTTACGGAAGACAGAGAGAGGGCTAAACATTATAAAACAAGTGAAGTTCCATGCGGCTAAGAACTGTAATAATGCAATAGAAGTATTTATAAATGGGAGAGGAAACCTGGATAAATATTAGATGAAAAGCTGATGCCCTTGCTTGCATTAGATACATGTTTTTCTTATTCACTTAAAGAAGTAGGCAGAACACCTTGCCTGCCACTCATAGGACTCAACATGCACTTTCTCACAATTACAGGGTATCCTACGAAAATCCTACAAAACGCTTTCTGCAGCTCAAGAGGCTAAATACTAAGATTAAAAGAAGATAAGAGAGGAGCAGCAATATTTTACAGAGTTACTAGGGCTAAACATTATGACTGAACTAGATGGGATGAAGAGGCAGAGGGGAAGCACACACAGACACAAAAAACAACCCAGAGAAACCTGATCAGGGTGAAATCATGAAGCAATGCATGGGGCCATAGTGCACACTGGCACTCATGACCCTGTCCTCAAGGGAAAACCATATAATTAATTAAAAAAGACTGTGTGGATGACCACAGGAATTTCCACCTATAAAGAGCATCCACTGTCAAAGCATCTGAAAATTAAAAACTTTGTAACTCTTCCCCAACAATAACTACACAATATTTCTATCTTTTTAGGCGCTTGTTTTCAACTCAAATGTCACTAATAACTTACTGAACCTCCTTCAGAGGGAGCAGGTACAAGACAGGTTCTGAAAGATTAGCTACAATGACACAAGGTATATACACTTTAGGTTAAGAAACAATTTATGCATTCAGAAAATGCTGCAATAGTTAATATCTAGAATATTACAGAAATGACAGTATTTACTGAAGACATCTTTTCACCCAAACATGAAAGCATCTATTAAAGATTTCGTATTTGAGCAAGTACTATATCTTCATCTAATGCCTAGTACATCTTTAATTTTTCATTTAAGATTTAGGACCACAGTAGTAGTTTCTAACAGTCTAGCAGAATTAAGTTTCTTGCTATACCCAGCACATACATACACTTCAAATCTGTAATTTTACCTGTAACATTACTGATCTTATTACACAGCAAGCACCTACAAGCATTTTATCAAATTTCACTTCTCTGTATTTTTGTCCCTACTACGTTCTCATAGTTTAAGAGCCAAAGGAGTAACAAATTATGACCCAGTCTGGATACATCAAATGAGAAGTCTTCAGGTCCATAATGTCCAAGAGTTTGTCTATTTGGACCACAATGCCATCTCAGCAAATTTGTTATCAGTCATTACTGGGACAACAACAACTAGCCAGTTACAGCAGCAGTACAAGCCCCATTTTAGATCAAATAACCCTGTCTCAGCAAACAGATCTGCATTTGGCAATCCCATTACAGAATCAAGTTTCTGTTTCTTTATATGCACGTTTAGACAAAACACAATTATAGAATTAAATTCAAGGCCACATACCCTGGTGGCAAAGGTTCTGTACTCGCACTACCAGGCTGTTGTCTTGCAGGTTCTATGGATGCACTTGAGGTGGAGGAGGATTCCCTTGGTTTTGCTGCATCTGCTGCTACACTGTTTCTAGCATTAGGCTGAGCACAGTCTGAGGCAGCTGCATGTTCTTGTCCAGCAGACGGAACAGGTGATGCAGAAGAATGGCTTTCAGAACAGCTTGCTGCGTCTGTTGTTGACTGAGGTTCTGCTGTAGTGTTAGTGCAATCTGAAGGCGTGGGAGCTTCAACTGAATCTCCCAGAGCCCCAGAGACAGAAGAATTACCAGCTTCTGGTGCAGAAGAGGATGATTCGCCATTAACTGAGAAATGGGAAATAAGAACATTTGTGTATTACAATCTGCTGAGATTTATTTTTCAAAGGACTAACTTCTGTAGTAAACAGCACTGAAGGAAAGTTTAAGTCACATCTATATGCCATAAGCAGTATTTTTGTCTAAGATGACAAAAAGTCACAACGCATCTGCCTCAGTTAAAGCTGTAATTAAAATTCAGAGTCTGCAAGCCACACTCTATAGACTTCCCTAAGGTAATTCCTTAGTTTCTGCATATCTTGGTCAACATTACATTTTACTATTTAGATTAGCAAATGTATCCATCTTCTTAGGACCAGAAAATAGTACTGATTTATTTGCTTTGAAACTTACTTGCTATGAACTTATATCAACTTTAAAAAAGAATCTCGACCAGTATGACACGGAAGAAAAATGTGAAGAGACAAAAAGTACCATGAAATTTAGAAAACTAAGAGGGAGTTCCTAGAAATTATTTTTATCTTTTCCTTTTTCAGAGTTGAGGTACAGAATCCTACAATTCAGCAAAACACGCCTGTGCGTGTGTGATTTGGGTTAAAAAAAAATTCCCCTCCAAAAGTGGGATTAAAATGTAAAAACCAGTATTTGGCTAATGCAACTTACATAGTCCAATGACCGAAGAAAGTAATTTCAGAATCACACAGTAAATCAATTTCTGTCTTTTAAAGAACAATGCAAATGTCATCCAACTCAAGCAAGCATAATCTCATAAAAGGTTTAAAGTAGGTATGGATTTAGCAGGAAAAGGGGGCTAAGTAGGCTTTAATACTTCCAAGCTGACTTGGCCAACCATACATCGATACCAATTATCTGCAGAGTTTAACAGAACAGTATGTCAGCACAAGATCTTGTCTTAGACAAGTGAAATCAGGTACGGCAGAGTCAGTAGGACCCCATTAAATGTCAAGGCCCTATTAATTAAAAGCAGAGCAAGATCATTCACAGTTTTCATTTTCTCCAAGATTAATCAACACCAGACAATGGCAATTCTATTTAAACTCATCTGGACGCCATACAGAGCTGGAACTATTTTTCTACAAGAGTAAATGTAATATGAACACCGACTTCAAGTAATCCAACAGCATACTATCCGCTTACAATTCTAAGGACTGAGATCAATACAGCTGCTCGAAACTCGTAACTTTATCAATACAGATTTGCAAAATTTAACCCCAGACTAGTGGCTACAAACCACTGTTCCAGCATTTTAAAGAGTTTATTTGCAAGAGTGTTATAAACTAAATAAATAGCTACATTCTACTTATGACTTGCAATATGTATATGTCAGCAATTTCTTGCTTTCCTAAATGGTCAGAAAAGCAGGTTGAAGAATTAAGCACAATGCACTTAAATCAAGGAGTCAGTTTCTTTAAACAATTATTACTGGGCTGTAAGTATTTTCTGGATATGCAGAATAAGCATGATTGTACAGACAGCAGCAGACTTGCAAAATCTGTAAATGCTTTGCTTTTTGAACACAACTATTTCAGAATAGTCTGTCACTACTTCCAGCTCACATAGAACAGGTTAACTACATCAAGACATGTCAAGACTCTGTATTATTTCAAACAAATGTAAAGCAGATAATTAAAAAAAAAATCATATAACTACAATCTGATCACATTCTTTAAACCTCTGTTTTAACTAGCAGCAGTTTTAGTTTCATAGGAAAAAAGCAAACTGAAATTTTAGCTTTCGTTAAAAAAAAAAAAAAAAAAAAAAACACAATTCATCCACATGAAAAGTGAATGGGACTACACAACAAAGAAGCAAAGTAACAGACAAATCATCACCTCTTTAGTAAGCTGATCTCCAAAACAGATCTATAGAATCATAGAACCATAGAATAGTCAGGGTTGGAAAGGACCTTAAGATCATCTAGTCCCAACCCACCTGCCAGGGGCAGGGACACCTCCCACTAAACCATGTCACCCAAGGCTACGTTCAACCTGGCCTTGAATACCGCCACAGATGGAGCAATCACAACTTCCAAGGGCAACACATTCCAGTGCCTCACCAACCTTACAGTAAAGAATTTCTTCCTCAGGTCCAACCTAAACTTCCCCTGTTTAAGTTTGAACCCGTTACCCCTTGTCCTCTCACTACAGTCCCTTATGAAGAGTCTCTCCCCAGCACCCACACAGGACCCCTTCAGGTATTGGAAGGCTGCTAGGAGGTCTCCATGCAGCCTTCTCTTCTCGAGGCTGAACAGACCCAACTCTCTCATCCTATCTTCATAGGGGAGGTGCTCCAGTCCCCTGATCATCCTCATGGCCCT
>JASSUY010008807.1:0-20398 GCA_032466535.1 Forpus xanthops
CCCTACCCATCCCCATCACCATCTCCCTCCCCATCTCCATCCCCATCCCCATCCCCATCTCCATCCTCATCCCCATTCCCATCTCCATCTCCATCCCCCAGCCCGACTCACCCTGCTGCTCCCCCTCCTCATCCTTTGCTATCCTACAGGCTGCTGCGGAGCAAAGGAGCTCCTCAGGTGTTGTAGGAAGGACCCCGTTATGGTCCTCTTGGGGCCACCCCGAGGTGTGGGCCCCATCCCTGACTCACCCTTCCCCGCTGGGGAAGGAGGCACTCGCAGGTCGGACTGGTGGGGCACGAGGTCCCACTGTGCCCCCGGGCTCCTCATCCCTGCCATGGCCATAGTGATGCTCAGTGGTACCCAATCAGCCCCATGGCGGCTCTGCCCCATCACTCCCCAGCACCATGTGCCCAGGGCCCTGTCTCCTGATCCAGGGACACTCCTCCTGCCAGCCCCACACCAGCCCCACTGTGGTTGTGTTTCCTCTGTGTGGTGGAGCAGGCGGCTGCAAACCTCCCTCAGAGCACCCACGGCAGAGCACGGGCAGGATGCTGTCCCTACGGTGCAGCAGCATCCCTCTGCCACCAAGCCCTGAGGCCCCACCAGGCAGAGAATACGGGACATCCAACCACTGTCCCTGCCCCATCCTGTCCCTGATGCTGTCTGCTCCCTGCCACCTCCAGCACGGCCCTCACCGTGGTGGCCTCAGGCACCAAAGCTGTCAGTGGGTTTTGCCCTCCCAAAGAGAGGGCTGCAGCCATGAGGGATGAGAGCAGGGATGAGAGCACCCAGCCCCGAGCGTGCCGCCCCAGGGCTCCACGGCTCCCAAGGTGTGAGGTTGGTGATGCTCAGAGCTGCCCACATCCCCAGCGCAGGGCCATGCGGCCCCAAGCAGATGCTGCCCCTGGGATGGTCACTGAGCACCCGGCTCCATCCTGCCTGCTGGTGCTGTGCCCGAGGCTGAGCACCGCGGTGCTGTGCCCCGTTCCCCACTGATGCCGGAGGAAACCGCACTGGGAAGGAAGTCAAAGCCGAGAGCATCTCGGTGCCGGTCCATACCGCATCCTCACTCCCCATGGGGCTCCTCCTGCCCCCCAGCACAGCCCCTGGGCTGCCCCAACCCACCTCACACCGCGCTGTGGGGCTGCCCTATGGGGCACTGAGGCTGCCGGGGCTGGGTGCCCTCCTTGGCCGGATGGATCTGCATCCCAGGATGACATTGATGGCTTCAGCTGATGGAGAGCGCTTGGTGAGGATGGAGCCATGGCACAGCCCCGCAGGCACCGTGGAGCCCCCAAGGCTCAGGGTCCATCCACACGAGCCCCGTGCGGCCTTGGAGCAGCCCCAACTTCCCATGGCCATCATCAGGAGCTCCACGAGGCTCCGGTGCCCATCGACCCTCCACCCGTGTGCTGCAGGGCAGGGTCAGCACCACGGCCCCCTGGGTCCCTGCAGCCCTCACCTCGCTCAGGACCCGGATGCCATCCCCTGGATGCAGCTCGGGGCTGAACCCAAACCGGGCCCGGCAGAGCCATGGCCCCGGCTCTGTGCGGGAAGGGCAGGATGGAGCCTCACCCGGCCCTGGCTGCAGGATGGGTGCTGCAGAGGCAGCCCAACGGTGCCCAGCGCTCAGCATCACACATGGCACATCCCTGAGCTGCGCACAGGCAGCGCCAGGATCAGGCCCCAGAGCAGGACCGGAGCACCCTCGGGTCTCCTCTGTGTGGAGGGGAAGGGACACCCGAACCACAGCGGGGCCAAAGCCACAACCGTGAGAGCACCGCTGAGCCCCGCGCTGAGCGCAGCAGGATCGGTACCAGCACCAGCGCTGATGGTCCTGGGCTGTGTCTGCTCCAGGCTCCCAGCACCACCACTGATGGTCCTGGGCTGTGTCTGCTCCAGGCTCCCAGCACCAGCGCTGATGGTCCTGGGCTGTGTCTGCTCCAGGCTCCCAGCACCAGTGTTCCCCTGGGTCAGGTGTAGGGTACCAAGGGGACCAGAGCAAGGGGGGCAGCGCTGTGATGAGGAGCAGAGGCGCTGCTCATCCATGGGTCTGGATACTCTGGCTGGGAGCAGAGGGACACCAGCAGGGACACCAGCACCAGGAACCCAGCACCAGGCTCCCATCACCAGGCTCCCATCACCAGGCACCCAGCACCAGGCACCCATCACCAGGCTCCCATCACCAGGCTCCCATCACCAGGCTCCCATCACCAGGCTCCCAGCACCAGGCTCCCATCACCAGGCTCCCATCACCAGGCTCCCATCACCAGGCACCCAGCACCAGGCTCCCATCACCAGGCACCCAGCACCAGGCTCCCATCACCAGGCTCCCAGCACCAGGCTCCCATCACCAGGCTCCTGGGCTCCAAT
Organism: Forpus xanthops; assembly: GCA_032466535.1. Lineage (NCBI taxonomy): Eukaryota > Metazoa > Chordata > Aves > Psittaciformes > Psittacidae > Forpus > Forpus xanthops. The sequence goes on from JASSUY010008807.1 coordinate 2,374, forward strand.
TCACATGAAGGGGAACACGAACCATGAAGGGAACCACGAACCATTAACCCACGTCACTGTCTCAACTGCTCTTGGCCAACACCATTGACCAACACTGGGCAGGAACTCTGCCACGTAGGCAGCCCCTGCGTTCACCATGAAGGCCGCACACTCAGCAAGACCCATAGCTCCAGGGCAGTAAGGATCAATCTTCTTTGAGGGAGCAGCAATGGAGAAGCATCTACTGCCTGGTGCCAGCAAAGGCAAGGGCTGGCTTACTCCAAACTGGGTTTAGTGCTGGCATAATACCACACACCTACAGCCATGACCTTCAGTTTCAGAGCATGGATGGAGTCGTTCCTGCTCAGGGGTGACACAGTTCCTGCAGGCAGCAGAGCCCAGGCATGGGACCCGTGGCTGTCACCTCCTCTTCCCCCCATGCAATCATCACAAGCACAGGCTAAAAGCTCTACCAAGTGTTTAAAAGCCAGGAGTAAGCTGGTTTTAGCCATAATTCAAGAGCACAAGAGGCCAAGGGTAGAACACATACTCCTGTGTGCCCAGGGAAGGGGTTGAGTCACCATCGCTGGAGGTATTTAAAAGACATGCAGATGTGGCACTTAGGGACATGGTTTAGTGGGGGACAGGACAAGGTTAATGGTTGGATTCAATGACCTTAAAGGTCTCCAAACCCAAGTAATTCTCTTGCAGTGAGGGCAGTTCTTCTATCTGTATTCCCTGCCACATAAGCCAGGGACCTCCTTGCGCCCTGCTCCAGGAGTCACCACTTGCACATGCTGCTCCCTGACAGCAGTGGACCCCCACAGCCCCCAGGGCTCAGCTCCCTCTTCCAGCCTGCTCCCTGGCCTGTTTTCTCTTACAGGATGGTGCTGGTCCAAAGCTTCCCTTCCCAGCACCTCTTGGGTGGCCACAGTGGGGCAGTGCAATGGCATTTGGTTCTTGCGGCTACCAGGAGCCCCTGACTGAGACACAAAACAGAGAGTTACACCTACTACTTCTTTTATTGTATTTTATTTGCATAAACAAACTCGAGGGCTTTGCTAAACAGGAACTGTTCAAGTCAAAACAAACCAAACTCTATAGGTGGTGTGTGCAGGGAAAACAGCACAGCAATCCATGGGGAGGGAAGGCAGGGAGGGAGAGCAGTGCTACAGCACGTGCACACGCAGCGTGGGTGCATGGACATGCCTCTCCTGCTCCGAGGGACTCACTCGGCCCCAGAGCTGCTTGAAGAGTACAGTGAAGCCAAAGACAGAGCCGCACGGTCGCAGCCATCCTCAGTCAGCACAGGAGGGACTTCTGGTTTGGTCTTTTTTTTCCTTTTTTATATAAAAAGATTAATAAAAAATATTGAAAAAAATCTCATCTCCTTTTATATTTTTAACCCAGTAGAATTCCAAAGTGTCTTAGAAAACTATGGTACCTTGGGAAGAGCACTCGAGTTCACATCCAGCTGCAAAGAGGATACACAAAATGCCTACAAGCGCTTTGGGGCTCCAGCACACACCAGGCCTAACAGTGTACACGAACAGTGGTGAGAAGTAGGGTGTCAATGGTTTTTCTCTTTCAACCATGCTAATTTTGTTAAGTTTCAACTTAAAAGGAAAACCTTTTCTTTTCTTAAAGGCCCTAAAACTCAACAGTTACATAAAAAGAAAGGTTTAAAAAAGAAAAGAAGTCATCGGAGTTTGGTCCCAAGGAGTTCACATTTAAGATGTTTATTCACATGCGTCATCGTTTTCTTAGCGGTAAGAACCAAAAAGAGTTTTCAAAGTGATCATTCAATCGATGTTACTACAGAAAGGCCTAAAATAAAGTATGGATTTAAAAAACTGAATACACAATAGGGGAGAAAAAAAACCCTTTCAGGGGTGAATTAACCCCAACCAGAGCCATTGCAATTTATAAAAGAGAACCAAAAACGTCAAGACTACCGGGGCAAGATGGGCACAAACCAAAATCCACGTCGTCTTCCAAGCCTGTTACCAAAAAATGACCATTGAATCAGGTCACAGATGAGCAAAAAATCTCTGATCTCACCCAGCACTTGACCTTATTCAGTCCAGAAGGGAAGTCTTTGGGAAGATAAACTCCATGAGTGGATCCGAGCATAAATGATTGGTCAGTTCTAGTCCACGCTTAGGGAGGCTGAACACTGGAAATGCAGTTAACATTGGGATTGTTTCCGAGCTCCTCTCCAGGGCTCTGCTCAGCACGTCAGGATCACCCTGACAATCCAGCACTGAGCCCCTTCCCTGCTGCCGGGGCTCTCGGAAACACATGGGCCCTGCAGCTACTCAGTCGTCGTCTGCAAGTTGTCCTTTTCCTCTCTGTTTTCTGTTCCACTTTCATCATCTTCGATTTCTCCTTCTTCCCCACTGAATTTGTCGTGAGCCCACTTGGGGCTGGTGCTTGACTTCCGGAATATGAAGCGGCCTCTTCCCCGGGGGAAGGCACCTCGACCACGGCCACGGTTCACCCACTTGTCTGCACCTTCGCCCTCCCTGTCATCGTGCTGCACAGGAGGAAGCCAACGAGATCAGTTGAAACAAGACATTGACTACTCACTGTGTGAGAGTGGGAAAGCTCCGCTGGTGACACAGAACCCTGCAGCATGGACCAGACTCTCATCTAAAGAGAAACACTGGCTTGTTTGGGAAAGTAACACAGCCGATAAAGGAGGAATCACTACCCAGGGCTCTGTGCACGGCAGCCTGTTCTTGCTGGCAGGAAGCTCTCCAGAGTATTTTAGTTTAGCATATAGATCTGCCTTCAATAAGACTGGAGAAAAATGCAGTAAAAATCAGGCAGGTTTGCTCATTTGAAGGACAAGACTGACACACTGCATTTTTTAATGAGAAGGTTGGAGATCAAGAATCCCAAATCAGGAAGAGACAAAATAAGTTTGTATCTGTTTGAAACTACCCCTCTTTCAAAGAACACAGGCACACAGTGTAACTGGCCTTCAGGATTTCACTTAATGCCAAACCACTCTACAATGAACAGAAAGAAGTTCTCTTTAGTTATAAGCCAGAAGTGTCTTATGAAGTGTCTCATGAAGCCTTAACCTGGTAGGCTAGATAGTTTAAGGAGAGCTGGCACTTCCACCTCTCAAACATTTAAGACCAGATATACCTTGAGCATGTTTCATTACTTAAGACAACCACATACCAAGTAGTACTTCTTGCTCTTCGGTGTGTACTCTGGATCCCACTCCTCATCTCTGCTTCTCTTCTGGAAGTCATTGTTGCCACCACTGTTGCTGTTATTGTTGCCTGAAAAGTTGCCTCTGCCCCATCCTCTCCCTCTTGCTCTGAATTGCTGCAACAGCAAAACACAAAAGTAAAATGGTTGCAGTGGCAATGCCCTCCCACCCCCAGAGAGATTCCAGGGCTATCGGGAGATACCTCATCACTTCTCTACCATCCAAGAGCACCTTTAACCCATCACTAAAGTAAGAGGTCAGTATATTTTAGGGTTTTCTAGATCATCTGATCACACAGTGCATCACAGTTGCTATAAAGCTGATTAAGATCATGTAGAGGCATTTCCAGAGCGCTCAGCAATTCCTAATCCACAAAAGCTTCCAGGCTTCATTTTGCTCCACACATCTTGAGTTCAACTGCCCAGACTATATTCTCAGCACCCTGGTTTGTGCTCCAGCCCCAGAGCAATCATATTTGGCTCAGCATCCACAACCAGACAATGTCTTTGGGGTTTCTCCTTCATGGTATGCTTTGACTGTGAAAGAGCAAAGCACAAAAGCGACTTTTTGATCACTTTGGGAATTGATGCCAGGGTGTGGGGGAGTGGAGAACACTTACAAAGGTCCCTCTAGCTCTTCCTCGTTCATTGGGACCAGGAAATTCTTTAGTCCCGAGTCGGGACTTGTCAAAGCCTGTGCTGCTTTCCTCTCTCTCCTCAGTCTCCTCGGGATATTCCTCCGCTTTGACTGAATGAGAGGACCACGAAGACGATGAACTGGATCTGGATCTCTCACGTACCCTTCGGTGCTTCCTGTTTCAGTGATAGGAAATGGAGATGAGTGGGACACCAACAGGGTTAATAACTCAGTTGTGTCTTGCTTGCTACAGAACCGTTCCTTCATCACTCCCTATCAGTGCAATGCTCTCCTTTTCCTACTCCAAAAATGAAAAGGCACAGTAAGAGCTCAGGATTAGCTAACCCACACAGCTCTAACAGGGCCCAAGTTTTCTCCAGAAAGAACTTGTTGCTTGGAAGGTGTTTATATGATCTACTATGAGATAAGCATGCACCTTCAGAGTTTTAGTCAAACAAAACAAGTGAATAGAAAAGAACTAAATCAACATTAAAGCAGTCATCTAAATGTGGCTTGCCTCTACAACAGGAACAAGAAGGAAAAGTGACTCACCCATTCCAACACCTGGAGCCTTCTCATTTACCTTTAACAATCATTTAGTATTTCAGACAGATATAATGCTATCAAGAAGACACGCAGAGGGACAATTCATGCCACTGGAGCAGTTATGTCAACAGGCACACGAATGTATGTGCACGATGTCATCTCCAACCTTAACAACAGAAACATGAAAGGCAGAAGGAAATGGCATAGGCTTCCTACATACTTTTTCTTTGAGCCTTTGTGACTTTTCTCCGTTTTCTCAGTTGATCTTTCCCTTGAGTGACTTGAGTCCCTCGAGTCCACCGATTCTCTGGACTTATCCCGTTTAAGATCTCTTTCCTTATGTTTTTTACGGCGCTCAATATCAAGGCGCAGGTCAACAGGGTCATCCTTATACTTCCCTTCAGCCTACAAATGCGGGGAAGAGGGGAGTGTTTAATACAAAGCTTTACACTGCCCTACCTCAGCACCATTACTTTGCTATTGACTGCACAGACTTCTGGAGAACAGGAGTTTATCTGAGTACTAATCACTATTCTATTTTAAAATGTAAAATAATGCACTATTAGGTTCTTATTTGTCAGACTGCAATTTTCCTACTGCTTTCTAAGAATTTTCACTTTTCTCTTTTAAACAGCATTAGAACAGATAGCCTGATAATAGGGAAGGGACAAACACAAAGCTGACACTTATTGTACACCACAGCCAGTGAGAGATGAGAACTTGGAAACTGAACTGATTATGCATCAGAACTACAGCATGTGAAAAGTGTCTAACAGCCTGTGGGTGTTGCTGAACAGCAGCATACTCCCTGTCCTGCTGACAGACATCACCTAGCAGGGTGGAAGGGACTTTAGCCACCGTATCTGGAGGCAATCTTTAAGAAGCTGTTCGCTGCTTGGAGATACCAGAAATCACAATTACTAATCAAATGTAAGAGATGGAGGCCACTGAAATGCAGCAGCTGGGTTCATGTGGGAGAACCCCAACATCCCACTGGGATGTAGCCTTTAATACATCTATCAAGGTTTAGTGTGTGGCAGATGTCACCTACAGCCCTCCTTCCCCTTGACTGGAAGGCACCATGTGAAAGATGCCAAGAAGTCACTGCAGATGGAGGTATGCATTCCTTCACACAATCCTAGCAAGGTTGCTGATGCGAGCTGACCCTGGTGTCTCACAAAGCAAAAACCAATCAGGTGTATGAAAAACACTTCACAATCAGCTTTGGGTTTTATTTAGTGGCAATTAAAAAAAGATCTGGTAACACCTGCTTTGAGTTCTGTTTAAATTCCCACTTAAATAATGGATTAAGATAATGGTGTTACCTGCATATACTTAAAACCATTGGCACCTGGATGAGATTCTGCTGACTGCACCATAAGAGCAGCAAACTGATGGTGGCTGTGGTTCTGACAAATATTTAACAGTAGAAGGGTGTCTGCAGGAAGCCTGTACTCGATGTTGGTATCTACAACACAGAGCCTCCGGGGTTTGCTACCTCATTTACACAATGCTAATCTTGGGAACTGTATGACTTTATATGCAACATACATCATATTAATTGTCTTGAATTAAATATAAAAGGATTAGTAATTCTCTAGCTATGAAATTTTTTTACTTACATGAGTTTCTAAACACTTTTTTGTTTAAATAAATATGTCAAATAACGCAGGAGTGAGAGCAGGCGTTTTGTTTTGGTATTTTGCTCTTCTACTTTCCCCAGGCAAAGAGCTTTTATTTCTACTCTGAGAATAAAACTGTTCCCAACACGATGGATGACAGATAAGTGACAAAATCAGCAGCAGCTCCCTTATGTGGTACAGCAAACACCTATTTGGGTTTGTGAGGGCACGTCTGTTTCACGGAAGGCTGGCGAGCTGTTTGGAAACCACGTTTATAATACACTCTGCCAAGCTGATGCTCAGAGTTCAGGCCCATCAAATCCATCTCACCATCGTCCATGTCAAGCCACAAGTGTGTTTGGAAAAAAATACGAAACAAATATGAAACAAGTAAGGTTTCAGCAGGACTGGTTAAAATCTCTTCAATGTAAATATGTATGAAGGTGAATAAACAAAGGTTAAAATCCCAAACATTTTACGTGAAGCCATTTTTACGACTGTTTACAGCGAGTGCAATGGCTGAACATTTATCTATTCAGAAAAGCTAATACACTCAATTCCAAATGGTCTGGCTCTACTCAAACAAGTGCTGAATGTTAAAGTAACAGCAATCAACAGCAACGGTACAGTAATTTGTTAGAACAAAATTCATCATCTGCTTAATAGTGTATTTGGTTTAGATAAGTATTTAGTTTTACTTTCCTCTTTTTGACATGCATGTCTGTTTGAAAACATGGTTGGAAATATTGCATGGATACAATTGATTTAATCATACTTACAAGCAGAAAAATATCACAAAAAGTTTCTTCTCTCATCATGGGCACTTGTTCCAAAAATCCTCTCTTTTTTTCTCTCAAGCTCACCTCAATTGACTTTGGGGTCATTTACCATAGTCTAACCACTTCACAAAGGTTGTTGATACATTTTTATTAAAAATTAACCCTTTGTAGTTCATTTTTAGAATTATGCCCATCCTTAAAAGAAAAACACAAACTTAAGTAGAGAGTAATTTAAACAAAAACATCACTGTTAAGTTCATGCCCAATGCACTCATTTTGTTGAATTAAACTAGTCAGAGTAACAGTTCACCTTGAAGCCAGGATCCCGGGAGCTTTTCGATTCCTCTTGAGAGAATCCATGTTTTCTAAAAGTACTGGGAGATATATCTATCCTCCTGAAACGTAAAGAAAGTACACAGATAGAATCTTGATCACAGGAAGAATCTGAAGCTTTCAGAGCAAATGGCATGTAAACCCGACCAATGTTTCCAGAGGTACATGAAACTGCCCATATTTTTCCTCCCCTTTTTCCTCCCTCCCCAAAGCTAGTCATATACTTGAATCATTCTGGAATTATTCCAGAGTTTAAGAGAACAAAACCTGAAATGCCCCTCAAATGTTAAGACAGCACCAACCTGTGGATTTCAGGGCTCTTTTTGTTTTTAGCTGCATCTTGTTCCATTCCTTTCTTTAGATATTTGGTAAAGCGTTCATTCAGTGTCATTCCTGAAGACCCAAAGTGATGCTCTGTTGGGGATTTGAGTGAACAATGCCAAAATATTAGCTTCATTTTGGCAGAAAGACAAAGCACATCAATCCTATAGCTTGGTCAAATTCAAGGCAGGAAAGATGAAGCACTGGTGAGGAGTTCTAACTAATATTGCTGGCAATTCTCAGTCCTGAAATTAACAATTTCCTTGAGTGATAAATTCACTAGAACACACAAATTTTAAGTCACAACCTCTCTGAACATTGCTCAGATAAAACAAAGAACGTCTCTTCTGCCTCTCCAGAAGAAAATCGTATGATCAGACTGCTATCCTCATCTATGGCATATCTGCTCGAAAACAACTCTTTGAGCACTAACTACAGTGCATAAAACTCGTTTATTTGAACAAAGGAGGAGCAAACGTTCAGCTGAGGCCACATGGACTTCTCACCTACCTCTTACATGATGGACTATAGTCACTATATGCTGAGCAAACAGTTCAGAAGGACTTCGCTGAGACTGAGCAGACTGAATATGATGGAAAATTGAACGGAATTCCTGCTCCTTTTTGTTGCTGTGCACAAGGTCACGACACAGCTTGCGTTCCTGAGCCAATATGCCACTTGGACTAGAAAAAGAACAGACCACATGAAATACAAGAACAGGGTAGAAGGGAAGCAGTGCAAGATGATTAATGTGTCCCAAGTTGGAAGCTGACTGCATTATTTTATGCTGTCTTATGAAGGCACCTCAGAACGCTCAGTAGCACAAGCAGGACTTATTTAAACATCTCTAAAATACACTGGTTTGGGTTACTGGGATACTTCAGGTCACTTGTTATTCTGTATGGAGTACAGGTATGAAACCCTGACATTCTGGGAAACACTTCCCAAATTCTAGGTTGACCTCTAACACTGCATTTAACATTCCTGTCTTAAGATTTCTTGAAGCAATGCTGTTTCAGTACTACATTGAGAATACGAGTAGTTAAATACACTCCAGAGAACCAAGTATCAGTTAAGCAGCACTGTAACTTTACTGCACCACCAAGCTTCTAGCAGCGAGATGCCACCAAGTACCTCTTTCCTGAACCCAATGCAAAAACATTTACGTTCTGAAACAATCTTACATCTAGTTGTAGAAGACATTAGGAGAAGTTCTTTAACCCCCATACTATACTTTCACCATGTGCGAACTGGTAATGCCTGTAACCTCCCACCACAAAATAAAAGGGTCACACAAGTAGTATAACGCCAGAAAAAAAATTCACCTCTATCTCTAAAACATGCAAACTGTGACACAGTATTATTCAGCCTTCCTCACACTTGGCAAGTCTATGAGGATCTCAGGAAGAGAAACAGGAAAACACCACTATCTGCACTTCCACTTACCGTGCAAGATCTTCATCAAAGGAATCCATTCGAATATTGACCTGGGCCTCACGGGTAATAGAAAAGGAAGATTTGCTAGGAGTTAGCCCTTCTACTTTGACGCCTGGTTTCTCCTTCACCTCAGAAGTCTTCCTTGGTGGGGGGGAAGAACTTTTCTCCTGGCTTGATTTGTAAGTGGTCACTCTGAAATTCTTCTCAGGAACAAAGCCCCTGTGACCTGGCTCAGCTCTCTTGGATGCTGGTCTCTCCTCCTTCTTTGATCTTTCTGAATAGCTTTCCTCCTCTATTTCATCAGGTTTCCTCTGCTTCTCTTTCCCAGGTGGCAAGAACACCAGACCTTCCCATTTTCCTGATCTCTCCTCCTCTTGATTTTTACTTGAAGTTGCCACAACTTTAGACATAAATTTGGGCTCTTCCTCAAATTCCGAATCCTTTCGGCTCTTTGCCTTATCTTTCTTTTCCTGATCATCTATTTCCTCTTTGCCATAATGGCCTTCCTTGTGGAACTCCGGGGCCTTTGGCTTGTCAAAGTCATCCCGGAACTTGTAGCGCTTGGGCGACTGGCTGCCGCGGTATCCCTTCTCCGAGTCAGCTTTGGATGTATAGGAGTCGGATTTTGCCTTTCCATCTGCTGACCCCACCTCAGAGAAATTCCCTTTTTCTTTATTTTTTTCTTTTTCCACATTTGTTACTTTCTGTTCTTTGTCTTTCCCATTCTCGGGCTTCTGCTCTTCCAGATACCTGGTCACGAAACAGACATTTAAGTAGATCTCTTATTAAAAAAGTCAAAGAGATTCACTCCAGTTGAAAGCAGTCAAATTTTAGAGCACATCAAGCTACGCATGGACAGAAAAGCTGTGCCTAGGCCCTAAAATAGTTAAAAGGTAACTCAGATTTACTCAGCCTGGATTTAGACTTCTTAATTAATTCAGCAAATGTAGAAGAAAATGGATATGCAGAACTGGTGAGATGAGGCTTAAGAACAAATAACAAACAGCTTATCCACAGAGTCATTTTAAGGAAAATAGTAACATCTTACCCAATTGGTTTATTTACTTACAAACCTGCTTCAGGAGAACAACACATCAAAACTTTCAAACTGGGCTGTTCTGCTTTAAACAACACACTGGAAATAAAAGCCTCAAAAGCTACTTCAAATTTTGGATGCAAGTTTCATAGGTAAGCTAAACATTTCCTGACAGACTGTAAATACAAATAAAAGCAAAAAGGTTAACAGAGGAGAATATTTATTCTGCTTGGAGAAGACAAAACACTTGTAGTGAGAACAATTTAAAGCATCAGAACTGTGTTTTAAAGCATTCATGAGGAAACAGCAGTAAAGCCCTCAGACATTAGTTCAGTGCTTTGGAAAGGCCAAACAAGTGTTACAGCTTTTTTCCCCCCCTTTCTTTTTAAGTTTCAGACATCTTTGATATAGAATCAGCTCAAAATAACTTTGTAAAAGCTTTAAAAGCACTTGTGAATGTTACCACATCTTTGAAAACAAAGTGTCACACATGAATCTGCAGCGGACCACCGAGGCAAACCAACACAGGAAGCCTCTCTACGGAAGGATGTCTTAAATTCAGTAATGAGCTTGGTGCTTTAACCCACAACCACAGGCACAACCACTGCAACTACACCTTAGGTTGCTTTGCAGCAGGGCATGCAGTAGGATTTCATTGCATTTTTCTAACTTACAGTACCATGGGCAATTCAAGAATGCAATATTATAAAATGTTTTCAAGTGGAAGCAACACAGAATGCAAGCTTCCAGTGGGCACTGTTAAATTGCCAGAAAATCTCATCCAGCACATCTTCACTAAGTGTTCACAAGCTATGAACACTTTAGCAACTATCCAGGGCGCAAAACTAACTCCAGCTTTCTACAGCACAGGGCAAGGTCTGTATTTCATTCTATAATTCAGACGGTACCAGGGCCAAATTGCTGGCAGCTTGCTAGGATGGCACCCTGCACACCCCTGGGTCTCATTCCAGCTGGAGCCTGCACAGGGAGAACCCTTGCAGCGCTCCTGGAGAGTGTCTACACAGAACCACCACACAGCCCAACACACATCACTTGCCTTTTTGAGAAGGCTCCTCCTCCAGGAGCTGTGGTTTCCTCCTTCTGAGATGTACTGTAAATGGAACTGACTGGTGTTGGACTTTTACACACAGGACTCTTCCTTGTCGGGCTCAAACCTGCCGAGCCATGGTCAAAGGGACTCTGATGAGAGCCTGCCTGAAAGGAGGTGCTGCTGCTGCTTTGTAAAGCAGAGCTCATCTGGGATGGGTTGGATAGTGGAGGGCTCGACTTTTGCAATGGACTTGGCCGAGGAGAACGACGCCTCACCACAACTGACTGGAGAGGGCTTTTTAGTGCAGGACTGCGTTCCCTTGGGCTAAGCTCAGACACAGAAGCTCTTGAGGCTGAACTTGTCCCATAGGTGGTCATCTCCTGCCATGGTTTTGATCCCTCAGATGCCTTGACATCTTGAGCCGCTGTTCCTGAAAACGGCTGCTCCTTAGACTCATCTCCTTGATTATCTCCTGCAGGCTGAGATGCTCGGTTATCCTTGGAAGATGACTTTTTCTCCTTTCCAGATTTACGCTTCGAAGACTCCACCCGGCTGTGATTTGAGGAAGACCGGGAAGAGGAAGACCTCCTCGACCGATCAGAAGATGACTTGTCAGAATTCCTAGAACGACTTCTAGACCTGGGCGAAGGAGACCTTCTCTTGGGGGAACGAGAGCGCGACCTCCCTCTACGAGGGCTATACGCTTGGCGGTAGTTTTGCCAGTTTGACCTGTAATTCCCATATCCTCCTCGATTATACTGGCCCCAGGGATAAAACCCTCGATTTCGGCCTCGAAAATAATATGGTCTCCTGTAGCCTCTATTATGACCTCGGAAATCCCGGCTCTGATAGACTCTCGGATGGTTCCTTTCCCTGTTATGAGACGGAGAATACGATCTTGAACGGGACCTAGAACTGAGAAAGAGAAAAAAAAAATGACACAAATACTTTAAAGTTTATTCTTCTGTCACAACATTTTTTTTGCAGCTTTACAGAAGAGTAGCTGAAAATGGCATTTCTCAAGTTTTAAAAGTAATTTCTTTGGTTTGCCTCATCCAGTTGAGGTATTACACTTTGCCCTCGATAAACTGCTGTGGAAATGACTCATATCTGTGACACCACCAAACAAATGCTGGTCTCTGCAGTGATCCTGAACTCCATGATAACTACTGCTTAGTTTTTCTAGGGTGAACATGGCTGTTATCCAGCTTCAGGAAAGAAGTGACATGTTGTAAACTTCCAGTCCTTTCCAGCTCAAAGTCAAGGTTATACCTCATCATAGATTTCTTTCTTTGTGGATGTCATGCTACTGAAACACGATCCAAGATCATCCTCTTGTGTCCTAAAGCTCTCATGTGCTTTTGAAATTCTGATCATCAGGATGAAATGCCACTTCTTTGCCAGGTGAGTTATATAAATCACTACATCTCAACACGAGAGGCACAGCACTGCAGTAAACAGCACACTGCTCTATAGTTTTAAGGTTCAAAAGGTGCAGCCCTTGCCCCAGTTCAGAAGCTGGAGCTCCAAACAAGTGGGACAGCAGATGGATGCATTCATTGTCAGGCCGAGGCCGCAAGATGGCACTGCTCAGTGTCCCTCTCCTCACCTCGCCCCAAAGGGGAACACTCACAGAACAAAACTGAACCCAAAACCAGTAAGAATAGAGTCAAGTGGCAAAACGTCAAAGGCTCATCGCTCCAGTAGTCCCTCCCATGCAAGTTTTGGAGCTGCAGCTGTGTGACAGTTTAAAAGCCCCACTGCAGCTCAGGATTAAATGTCAGTCTTACAGCATTTCACAGCTGTTGGAAAAACAAACCTGCTGAAAGCCGGAGATTTTAGCCAATTTGCATTGGTAAAACAGAGGGAGTGTCCAAACTAGTGCAGTTAAACAGAGAAAGAGATTTTTCCAAATGGAATTTTAGTAACTAGTATTCACTGAAACCATTCCCACTTTCCATTATCGCTTCTTGGTCTCACTGGTCATACTCCAACACACATGAACTGGCTCTTTCACAGATGGGCAATAAACAACTGATTGCTGCCCCCTCTCCACTCACACCCCAAGCCCCCACAACGTGAGCAAATACAACAGTGCTGTTAGAATTCCTACCAGATGAGCATAAATGCATGCAGAGATGGACTTCAGTTCTCTGTTTATTTCTTCCACCTATCAAATACACATTAGAGTTTGGCAGGAAACTGCCTGTTAGTACTGTAGTTACTGCTAGCAAATAGCTTAATGATAATGTTAACATATGCTTCATCCTTTGTTTGAAACAACCAAACAAGCTAAACAACCTCTCTGAGACACTTCCTCACTTGAGCAACAACAAGAAGGAAAAACACAGAGGCAAATGGGAAAACACAACTGTAATGAACCCCAGTCAAAAGCACTGACACCACACACACTCCTATTTTCAGACAACTGCTGCATTTGTGATCAATTACCAGCAAGGGACCTGTTGAACACAGCTTTCCAAACCTGCTCTATAGTTTCAGAGAGGCTGCAGCAGGGAGATTTCACTCTGCCAGCCCCAGCCAACACACAGAGCTCCAGTTGTGAAGCACCACAACCTCACAACAGGTACAAACAAAAAACAGACAGAAAGAAAACAAGAAATATTAGGCAGCCTCCAACATGGCAATATGACCTAGAACAAACAGCAAACCTACCAAAAGAAGAGTCAAGCATTTTGTGGTGTATGTTGAAGTACATAATAATGGACTTTCATGCCAAAATACCCCAAGACCTACCTCACAAGATATCCTAACGCCATACAAGGTGACTTGTCTGTACTAACCCCTTCCATTTTGGTTCTTATTTACAAAGCACAAGTGGATTCAGCAGCAGCAGCACGGAGGAAACAATCACACTTGCACAGGGTGCCTTTGTTTTCAACTGTCAAAGTTCCTTCACAGCTAGGCAGATATTCCCAAATGACTACGTCTCTTCCAGCATTCCAACTTCCTTCTGCAAAGAACTTGGTTTGATTCAAGTCTCCGCCTCTAATTCAGTTTTGCCATGTCCTTCTCCCTCCAACTTTACATTTATTACAGCCTCTGCACTTTAAACCTCTCTTTAACTGTTAACAGTTGCATATGTTTGCAGTCTAATGATATGTTATTAATTAAAGATTAGTGAGAGAGCAGCTGAACACCATTATACCCAGTCCAACTGGAATGCCTTTGCCAGCTACATAATGCTTAGCCAAAAGAAAAGGAAAATACAGATATCCTGATATCCAGGGAAGACATGAGCCTGATCAGAAGCAATTCCAGGAGGCAAGAACAACTATTACAAACATTAATGAGTTCTAAAAATTACCTGTAGTGAAACGTATCTACTTTATTCATCCAGAACAATCACTGCCGTCACGTAACAGCAGTATATTAAATGGACATTAAAACTCCTTGCAATCAAGTTTTAGAAAGAGGGGGAAAGCACGCAATAACGGTGAAGTCTGGGATCAATTACATTAACAGCTTAAAAAAAACAGCCAAAGATGTTAACCCCACAAAGGAGCATGCTTTGCTATAGACCTTCCGAACTCTTCTTGCCTACTTTGACTACGAAACACACTCTCAAACTCTCTCACAGCACAAAAGCAAGCATCTGATCAAAAGCAAAACCTCAAAACAACCTCAAGCCAGGATATAAAGCTAGCATTTTTTGCACTGTGTCCCACTTTGGCAATTTCAAGCATCATCATTAGCTACGAAAACTTTTAACACAGGCAACTGGATCTGAGACTGTCTATTTCGCATTAGGGAAAGCCCAACAGGCTATCGTGTTACATACAGCAGTTCAGAACTGCAGAAGAACATGGGAAGAAACCCACATGCATTTTGACACAGGCTTCTATTAATACCTTTGAGGAGAAACAAAGTACAGAAGTCTTCTATACGGGACCAGTCTAAAAAGGCCTTCAACAACAGCCCCCTGACAAAATGAGCAGTATTAACCAAACCACCTTCTGGTTAAACTGTACATTAGAGTACCTGTTCGTATTTACACTAGGGAAAATGTTACTGTTCACCAAAAACATGCTACAGGGACCAGATTAAGAGCTCAAAAGAACTATCTTGACAATTCATTCTCCTAGCTCACTGAAAACACTTCAGAACAGTACAGGTTGGCAGGAAATGGGATGCTATCTGTCCTAGAATCTAATTAAAGTCTTTCCCTGGAAAAGAATTAAGTGACAAACCATCTGAACAGGACAGAAAGGAAAAGCAGTTACAGCTCTTTGGCTCCAGAGCTGCAGGCACTTACCTAAGTCTGCGCTTTCTCGATCGTGAGACAGAACGAGAACGGGAGCGGGATTTGGAGAAGGACCGTGACCGGGATCTCGATCCCGACCTCGAACGGGAAGAGCGGGATCCAGATTTTGACTTGTTGGTTTTAGACATCTTTGCAAGCACCCGTCAGCTGTACCTAAATGGAAAAGGGAAAGTATGTGAAAAATGAAGTCAGATTTGAGAGAAGAGACGTCGGCAGCCTGACCAACTCCAGAGTGACACGAAGCTGGACAGGACTGGAAATGTGAACACTGGAAGTGGCTGCCTAAATAACAGATGAATGATGTTGAGCTCAGAATAGAAGGGGTACTTCAGGAGGAAATCTGTAAAAGGATAACAGGCTTTCACCTCAGGGTAACTACAAATATGAGTGTTAAGAGTTGAAAGCAGCAGGTCAGTGCAAAGCCCAGGAACAGGCAGAGGCCATGCTGCTCGCTCAAGCAGGAACACCTTTAGCGCAACAACCCGTTTCGTTTCAGTCACATCACTGTCAATAGAGCAAAGCTGGTTTAAAGATCAAGGCTTACCATCAAAAACTAAAAACCCAACCCCAAAGTCCTCTCTAAATTTCCAGAGGGAATCATGAACACAAATGACAATCCAAGATTCAGGAATATAACGCTGTTTGCACAGGTCTGCCTCACACTGGACACCCAGGTTAAACCCCGGATGTGTCCTGTCTGCTTGCGGGGTTTATGCAGTTGCTACAATCAGTTACCAGCGTGTATCACCCAGGGAGGAGTTCTGTTGCAGCCAAAATAACTCAGAGGTCCTTCCAAATATTCACGGACACAGAAGAGATTACGCCATAGCATTAAATGACTCTGAATAGCTATAACCATGAATTCAGGCACGTGTCCAGGTAAAGAGACCCTTAAAAGATGTTTCAGGGAATAGTTCGACCATGTAATTGTTTCTGTTACACCCTTCCTGATCTGTTTGCTTGTAAACATCGACTTTGTATCAGCAAGCAAGATTTCCTAATGGATTTTCATTATCTTACCTCCAGGGAAAAGAAAAACATTGAGGACTATTAAGAGGGGGTTGTGTGTCACAGGGTTTACATCTGAAGGTTGGTAGAAATATTGGTGGAATTCAAGCTGCTTCACTCTTTCAGCCAGATTTTCCTGTCAGCATCTGAAAGAATCAAACTCATAACACAGTTCTGCAGCTCCTAACAGGGACCTTGCCAAACCTTCCCCCTCCTGCTACCAACAACCTCCCCATCCAGCAGCGGCTGTGGAAGCAAACCCAGCATGCTGGAGATGGCTTGGGAAAGCTGAAGTGCCTCTTCCACCCAGCCATTACAGTGCCTCTCAGCTGTAGTTAATAGCTGACCTACTTCAGCACTGGATCCAGCCACAAACAAAATTCCTTACAATTTGAAAGCTGGTCATGCTGCAAAACGTGCTCCAGCTTTGGAACCCCTGTTGGTTCCAGTATAATTCTTCAGCTTAGATGGAAAATGCTTTAGGTCCTGACTTGGCAAGGAAGAAGGGGACTCCACTCCTTAGATGAAGTTCCCAGACTCTTTCCTACTTTCGTTCCTAGAAATGGGACATTTCAGCAGGGGGTTGGGAAAGGGACTGAGTGGTAGTTTGAGTTGCGCTTAGATTGTCAAGTATTCCATATTAGCAGTTGGTATCAAGATCTCTGCAATTCCAGAGGTAGCTGATGAGGCTGAGAAGAAAACCTGCTCTCTTTACACAATATCCAAGTTTCATTCACAGCATCAGGAGCAATTTATTTAGCATTTAACAAAATTCCTTACAAATTTCTACATGGAATTACATTTTCTCCCACTCAAACTTAGTAAAATACAGCATAACTGCAAGTAATTTGGGCAGAGGAAAAAAACATCAGTGTATTGGCAGATTTACAGCTCTGCTTCTATGTGCGCATGTCCAACAGCAAAACCGTGCTTCTTGTGTGCATCCCAAGCCGCTGTGATGGTCCAGATCAGGCATTGGAAGTGACCTTAATTACTTATTTCAATGGCTAAAAAGCATCTCAAATCATGAAATGAACAAAGAGGCATTTTGGCAGCAAACTACTAAAACCTGAGCATCTGTGAAACAAATGCTCTGCAACGTTCATCCCCCACATTCCAGAAGAGGGAAAACACTTGAGATTGCTCGGGGAATTAGGAAAAGGTTTGTAAAGGTAAGATTTACATTAACTCCGCATTGCATAAAGGTTATCAACAAACTTTGCAGCAGAAGTGACTAATGAATCCAGAAAGAAAACAGGGAACTATATTAGCACAATTTTATCCTTTCTTTTCCAACTACTGATTAAAATAGAGACATTGAGGTATCAAAACTCATCAGGTTCTGCTGCTGCTGCATCCATTTTAAGCACATTCCAGCGGCCTGACTTGCA
This sequence comes from Forpus xanthops, assembly GCA_032466535.1. Classification (NCBI taxonomy): domain Eukaryota; kingdom Metazoa; phylum Chordata; class Aves; order Psittaciformes; family Psittacidae; genus Forpus; species Forpus xanthops. The sequence goes on from JASSUY010008807.1 coordinate 20,024, forward strand.
ATGTCTTCACTTTGAGTCACTCTCCAAAGCCAAATTACATATATGGTGAGCAAATATTCCAGCTACTGCCAGGGCACTTTCAGGAACAGAAACAGGAAGCTGCCTGTTCATTATAAAAACCATGCTACATGTTCCTGTTCTTCCCTTTCACCATATTCAAGGTGCTGCATCAATCCAACTGAAGTAGGTTAATATATTCCACACTAGAAAGTATGCAGGGGAAAAAAATATGTGTCCTCATAGTTGTCCTATTGGGAAAAGGTCCTTTGTCAGGGGAAGAATGGATGAAAGGATCTGAATTGCCTCTCCAAGTCAGTACTATGGATACATTAAAACCGGGGGGGGGGGGGGGGGGAAGTGCTATATTGTGTAAGG
>JASSUY010008807.1:20408-40425 GCA_032466535.1 Forpus xanthops
CCCCCCCCCCCCCCCCCCCCCCCCCCCCCCCCCCCCCCCCCAAGTGCTATATTCTGTAAGGATATTATAAATATATCCCATAAATTGTGTTATTTCAGGAGAGCTCTCTACTAAGTGAGAACCCGGGAGCTCAAGAACAAACTACGCTTCAAGATATCATCATCTGTAAGTTACCTTTATTGACACTGAACGCTGTACTGCTTGAAATACCCTCCTAAACTAATAGGATTAAAGCTTTCACGACAGCTATCCTGTGTTGCATCTCTTCCAAAATAACTCAAGTTTTCCAAGAAAAAACACATTCTTAGAGCTGACCGAGCAGTGCAAAAGTGACAACAACTCTCAGCAAGTCCTGAGAAGGCCCAAAACCAGACTTTGAAGTATCACTTGCTTTGGGTTGTTGAAGTCTTTGTATTTTACTTTGACCCACAGCACTTACTAGCCAAACATGAGTTTGGAATGTGTGACGTGTGCCAAAAGCTCTCTTGTCATGGAAGGGTTTATCTTTGTCAATATTTTTAAAGCTGATTCATTCCTAACAGCTGAGGTAACTCCTACTAGAATAGAAACCAAGTTGCTATGCTCTATCAGCACTCAAAAGGTTAAACAAACTCAACGTTGGAGTCATTTCAGCTCCCCTGTGTCAACACTGCAGTTGTAAAGGCACTGTGATACACATCTAGTTGTTCTAAGAATTAATGACTGACTGGGATAAAATGAGTTCAGCTGGTGGTAAGCAGAAAAAGCCCAACTGTGCTGAAAGAATCTGTTCTTATAAAACACCCTGAGGATTACTCTGATTTTAAATGCAGCAAACTGTGAAAGCAACGGCAGCTGTGATTACCTCCCCATTTAGATCTTCCCACCCACCATCATGCCGTGCCCCCAGATCACAACTGCATCCAGCCCCGCAGAGCTCACAGGGGAGGATGCTGCTTTTTGAAACTCTACAAAGTAAAATGTGTCTGCTCCTGAGTGGGGACTGCAGTAGAAGCATTCACAGTGCTAGTGACTTGTGGTTAGCCATCTGCTCTGCTAGAAGCCGTATTTCCTTCCTGCCTACAGCTACACAACTGCCTTCCCATGACATGGACTCCACCTCCACCTTGGAAGGGACACTGGTGATCCCTGCTGCCTGATCCAGGCCTCCTGGAAACACTGCCAGGAGTTTTCAGAATGGGGGTTTTTGTGGCTTGTCTTTTCTGAAGCGCCAATTCCAAGCTGTCCGGTAGATCTTCCCAAGCCGTGCAGCCTCACATCCCAAAATACCAGCACTGATCCTAAGTGTGCCGAGTTTAAAAGTGCTGGTAAAGCACTACCCCACTGGAAACCAGACACTTAACAGCTTGTTTATCTGCCATAAAACTGACTGTGTAACATACCTCATAATTCAACACACACCAACTCTGAAGAAACAATCTGTATTCCAAACTGGTTTCCTAAATGCACTCCTATGGCACAGATTTAAAAGCAGTTGCGTTTACTACAAGCCAGATCTGAAATCACTGAAGTTGGTGAGTGGAGCAAAGAATCAATCTAACAACCAGTTGGTTAGTCTGCTCAAAGTGCACTGACAGTGCACTAAACAGCAAGACTCAAACTGGCAAACATCTCTAGACGATCTTAAGGTCCTTTCCAACCCTAACTATTCTAGGATTCAACTGGTTTGAGTCCTTCTTCCACAGATTACGGAAAGTAAAGTCAAAGGGTTTGTCTGAACTGTGGAAGTCTTTGATAGCAATCAGTAACTGAAGTGAATTTGACTTCTCACAGAGCATTGCCACATTGCTGTTATTCCCCTTCTGGTATCAAATATTTCCTGCCCTGACTCCAAAGGCATACAAACTCTTCAAACCTATTTTCTTGTGAAGTAAAGCAGGCAACACAAGCTAAGCAGTTCTGCATATTGTTTTACAAGCATTTATAGAAACTACTTCATTCTGGAAGTTCCTGAGCTACTTTAGAAGAACTTTTTTTGCCAGGCTATAAATGATGCCATTCACAGAGGGAAGACCCTTACAGAGGGGGCAATGCAGTGGAGAATGAGTTCTACTCAAGAACTAACAGACTTTTGCCATCATGAAACTGCTGTGAATCTTTAACATCTACAGAGACAAGGCAATAAAGACCTGGTTTCTAAGGATCTTATCCAAACAGGACCCATACTGCTAACTGTAAGCAACAAAAGTCATCTACCAACTGGAGACAAAGACCAAAGTCAACCCTCTTTGATGTTTAACAGCAACTTTTGTGGATGGAGTTCTGCGGATCCATTTCTATTCCTTAAAAGAACTAGAAAGAAAAATAACACAGATGTCTCTGAGGATGCTTCTGTCAATGTGTAGTTTTACTAATTAATACCTTAGCAACAAGGCCCATGTAGAAAGTTCCCACTTTGCCAATACAATGAACTACTCATCTACAACCTAAACTTACTCCATGCCACAACAAAAGTTACTAATGTTCTGGTTTACAAGAATACTCTTAATCCAGGTTAATCCTGTGACCCCATCCATACAAGCCCTCCTGACAAATAAGAGGGGGGTGAGATGGAGAACCAGCAGCCTGGAAGCCCCTCACAAGAAGCGTTTCCCAAAATTTGGAGGCAATTTCAAGCAGCAAAGTTTGCCTTCTCTGGCCCTAAATCCTCACAGCAATCCATCACACCACTCAAAAGGTGAAAACGACAGAAGAGCAAATGCTCCTATGAAGCCATCAGAAGGGACTTTGCCCAGAGAACAAACTTCTTAGGAAACGCTACCAGGAAAGTTAATGTTTTACCTGTTAAAAGTCTCCCAACAGAACTCAACTCTGCTCCACAGCAACGAAAAGAAGTCACTGTCAAGAGTCTCTTACTGCTGGACACCTGCACAGCTACCACAGCTTCAGAAATTCATTATTCAGAATAGTTATGGAGAATTTTTATGATCACTTCTCCCAGGAATCCCACATTCTTTCACAAAATTGATCTATTTTACCCTTATATTTACCAGCTATTTGGAAAGAGAAGCCAAAAACATTTTAAGATGCAAGGATGAGTTTCTTCTTCAGAACCTGTTTAAGTCCTTTTTGCACAGCAACATTAACAATGAAAAAAGAATGGAACTGATACAGCTCAGCTTGCTGTATGGTCAGGATAGAAGGGATATAAGAAGGCATATTCCAAATCCCAAAACAGGCAGTTTTAGCACTTCTGAAAGTGTTATTTTCTGTTGTGTCCCTACCTGCTTGAGCAGGTTCACACCTTGCACCCTGCAACAGTCAGGTTTCACTGCCTCAGATCTGTCAGTTATGAAATCAGGAAGCAAACCTGAAACGAGAAGAAAATGCATTGAAACATCTTTGCACATACAATGCTGTACCTGCTGCCACTCCTGATCGACAGAAGTCGAGCTTCCTTAAGCTGTCATCCAGTGCTGTACACAAAATGTCCCTTGGAGCTGAAGCACTTCAAAAGAGCACATACATTGCAAAGGCTCATCACTCACTTCACCATGAATATTCATGTGCTTTTACGAAGAACAGAGCTTTAAAAATGGTTACTCAAGCTTTCACAATTTTAAGTCTACTTATTCCTTCTTCCTCCTCCCCTGCTCCCATCCCCTCTCCTGTTACATACATAATAATTGCTGTCATTACATCTGTACAGCTGTATAGAAGTAACTTCTCTTAGCTCATTTATACAGTCTTAATGGATTTGGGACTAAGGATTTTCTCATACTGTAAAGATAATCCACAAGCCAAGAGAAACAATTGTGTTCCTGATAAATTCATGCAGCAGCATATCTCATCTTCCAGGGGTGCCACCAGTCCACTGCGAGCTGCTTTGACAGGTCTACAGTTACATTCCAGTGTCCTTCCACACACTGCGAGAGGGGTGTAAGTTTTAAAAGAGAAAACAACTGTAAACACTCATTTACTGTGGTTCAACCATAAAATAAACTTCTTTAAAGCTACTGATTTCCTCATTTACTTCACTAAAAAGGTTTCAAGGCTACCTGAAGATTAGACTTTCTCTGGAATGGTGATTTCATCCTATTCTCACCCAAGATGTTTAGTGTGTTCTAAATCACGCTTACCAATCTTTGGAAATAGCCAAATAAAGAACACCGCACCACAGACTCGAATTTGCTGTAGTCACGTCCATCCATCTAAATCTCCATGGAAGAGAGGAATTTTGTCTTTTACCTTAACAAGACTTCTGATGTTCAGCCTTTCACAGTGGCTACCAGGAAAACAGAACTGCCAGGCCCATCACTTCCCACTTTGTGCTAAAACACTTGGTGTTTGGTTGGCTTTTTTTGCCTATTCCCACTGCACAGGTGACATCCAGATAAACAGCTGAGTTCTCTTATACAGAAGAATTCTGTTCCCATGTTTAGAGCACCACTACAAAAAACGAACCAAGACAACAGACAACAAGAACAGCTAACCTTTCTTCCAGATATGGAAAGGAAATCAGAAAACGTGCTCAACGCTCTCTGCTGAAGCAGAAATCACAGTCCAGGAGTTTCTTATTCCAGAACACTGTAAAGAACATTTTTATATGCCAAGACTTGGGTCAAATGCAGAACATTTCTAGCTTTCACAATGCCTTTTTCCAGGAATTTGTTTCCTGTTTCCAGCTGGCATCTGTTACTTTATGACTGTCTCTTTCCATCTTCCACTCCTTTTCTTGAAGTCTTTCAAGCAGTACTCATCATTATTTCAGACCTTTCACAGATGTTAAAGCAGAACAGAACCACCACGGCCATGTACCAAAAAGCCATCTTGCAGAAAGTTACAGCTGAAATCACTCCATCTCCAGCACGTCATGGAGGACTGCTACATCACGTAGCATCACAACTTGCCAGCTTAGAGACAGACACAGCAGAGGTGTCCCTACCGGAAGCTGCAGTCAATTTGTCTTCATATCTGCCTATCATACCCTGAGCATAAACACTAGGAACGTTTGGAAACAAGCTGAATGGTCTATGTACATACCTCAGAAGCATGCCCAGCACTGCAAAATCTGTTACAGTAGTTTCACTTTATCAGAGTGGTTACAAAACAGACACTTGCAAATATCAAATGTTTTTTGTAAAAGCATCTGTAGAAAGCTCTGCGTAACTCTGGTAGGAAAACAACAATGATCTTGTTTCTTTCTGGCCAGCATTTTATGAAACTGCTATGGTTTGTTCTGCTGTAAGACCCAAAGCAAAGACAGCACCTCAGTAGAGAAATCATTCCTGCCTGAGCATCTCAGCACCCATTCAGTGTTCACCAGCACAAGCATGCAGTTTGGGAGAAGCAGCCCAAGTGCTGCAGTATTTGTTCCTGATAGCCTTTCATGATCAGGGAACAAAACCATTAATTCTCCTTCGGCTGGCCCTACACTTCCTAATCCTGAGGTCCAAAGCCCAAACAAGATTAGTTCATTCTAAAGAAGGGAAAAAAAGTCCCACAGAACATCTTTACCGCTGCATAATAAGGCACCAGCAATCACTACAAAAGTACACTTAGAAAAAAGTCACAGAAATACATAGTAAAAACAGTTTATTTCCCACAAAACAAGCTTTTTAATGCTTGGATAAGATACCTGAAAGGCTTACATCACTTTAAACAGTGGCAGCCTTTGTCCTAGCCAAGAAACTGCCTCTTTACAACTTAAACCCTCAGAAGATAAAAATTATTTACTGCTTACTGACCCTACATCCCAATTCATACTTCACAAAGATATCAAAGATACTGAAAAATGCTGGCACAAACCGAAATGTCAGCACTGTGTTCTTTTAGAAAGCACTGCAAGTAAGAAAATGAGCTATTTATAAACTTAAACAGTAGAAATTGCCTAAATCCAGGCCTAGCAGAGGCAGGAAATCTGATCAAGCAATTCAAAACCCAGTCCTATATGTGATCTTGTAACTCACAACCCTGTAAAAGTCACCACCACTTCTGTGCATTTTGATTCTCCTGCCTCCCAGAGCAGTAGAGGAGGTAAGTGACACTGTAGTATTATCTAGTAGCCTACTGGTTAAGATACAATAACTATAGGAACTAAAAAGCGCCAAATAAAACACTAGAGTAACTAGTTCAGCATCTTCTAAGACTAATTTCAGCACGATCTTGTTTGAATAACTCCCTACAGCACAGGAGTTGCACTGTATCCAGTACCGAACTGCTACTTGAACACCAAACACCACCAATACGGAAAAAATGGTTAAAAAAGCCAAATGTAAAAAATACATGCAATAAATTCGACCTAACACAGAACTTCCTCTTGAACTCGGGCTTAATAATACATTTAGCAAGAGCAGCCGGACACCGGTGTCAAATCAGAGTGAGCTTTGTTTTCGAGACATGGACCTAGCAAAGAACAGAAGAGCTCTTCTTTTTCCTCCTGCAGCAAGTGCCCCAGCAGAATATTTCTCATAGCACACATGAATTCCCTGGAAGGATCTGCAGCCCAAGCACCACTTGCACCTGTTGAGGCTGCCACTAGCAGCCCCCAAAACCCACCTCGCTCCAACCCACCCATGGTGAGCACAAAGGCACATGACATCTGCTCTCCCTTTGCAGCTCCCAGACCCATCAGCTTTATCAAAAAGCAAACTGAATAACCACAAATTCCTACATTAGTTTCTAAATTAAAAGGATATTCCTACATCAGTGAAGTTTGACAACCATCGATACACTGCAGTGAACTAAAGCTCCTGTTCTAAAAGAGTAGCCCAGAAGTATGACAAATGAACCTTGCCATGCATGACAGCTATGTAAAATGTCTTTTCCAACAAGCTTTGGACTGCAGCTGCACAAGGTTTTGCTGTGAGCTTACTTGAAGTGGAAAAAAAGTTGCTGCTATCTACATGTCAGAGCACACTGGGAGAGCCAGCAGCAACGTACAGAGTACAAAAAGCACACGGTGGCTTTGCTAGCTTAGAAATCAAAGTCTAATCATTTCACTTTCTACTGAATTCTTCCTTTTCAAGCTATTTTTTGGTGCAAAATCAAACCTGAATGGTCTTGACAGCAACAGAGCACTGAAGAGGAAGGAAAAAAGAGCCACCTGCATAGCTCCCATTGCCAGCCCACTGGCCTGCAAATTAAAATGCTACTTCTACATCACACAGTTCAAATTTCTTTTGGGTAACATGCTCTCAAGATGGTTTCCCCTCAAAACAATTAAACTTCCTTAGGGATTAGTTTAACATTGAGCTCCAGTGCTGGGTTCTCATAGAAGCAGGTTCTAGAGAAGGGCTGGAAGACTAGCTGCAAGATCTTCCCAAAAGGACTGAGGGTACAGAGTGCAGTGCTCAACAGTCTTTCACAAAGAATTTGGCCACCAATTGATGACTTGAATTCTGGTCCTAGTTATTTGATAGAAACATATTTTCTGCATCTAAGCTTAAAATGTCCTCTGTTGGCATTCAGTTTAGCAACAGGGAGCTCCGAGAATACAAATGTAAGAAAAAGCCAATGAGAAACTGTCGTGGTTTCAACTGCAGGTGGGGCTCTTTGGAATGTCCTCTGAAATACACAGTGTAGTTGCAGCCAAAACTGAATCTGTCCTAAAGAATTACTGCTCCTCACATATTTAACCTATGAAAAGACAAATTCCAGCAACTTGCATTTATAAGCTGCAAAAAAGTAAAACCATTCCCATGTTTATTCTCAAGACAGTGTTTGATTTCTCTCTGCCTTAACTTTAATCTTGTTACCTCAGGGGAAAATAAGAAAATTATTTCCCTAACTTGGTTGTAACATTAAAAGTTCTTTAAAATATTTTAATATCACAGAGTTATTGTTAGCACAAGCCATCAGAACATGCTACCCCTATACTCTGCTGGGCTATGAAACAGAGGTTAAGTGCTCGTCCATGGAAATCTTGTATGTAGGGAATAATCTTATTCAAACAGTTTTCAGTGCTGTGTTTACATACCTTGAATAAGTCTCCCATCAATGATGTTTCTGAATCTGCTTTATTAGAAGTGACTGAACTCTCACCTAAGTAAAAAAAAGAAAAAAACAAATGAAGACAACCAAGATACTGGCAAATCCTCCCATTTTACAAGCATAGGGAAGCATTCTGGTTTTAACCATTCACCCCAGCATCACTTCCCAGTAAAAGGCGGCTGACAAAATTACTTAATCTAATCAGAGAGTGCATGCACAGCTCCTTAGCTCAGGAAACCAATCTCATCCACAGCCTTATAGGAACAATTAACTGTGATAATCTGCACAGATACGCAGGGCCTGAAATAATCAGGTACACAAATGCCCACAAGATATCATGTGTGCAGCCTTCTGTGAAGTTATCCTTAATACAGAGCCTAATACCCCTGAAAACAGGATTTCAGCTCAACATCCCCCACACCCCCAAGCCATCACCTTTTGTGCTCTCAGAGCACAGAAACCCCTGGGGTTCCTTGCCAAGCTTTCCCTTCTTCCTTTCACTCAAGCCAAGGTAAAAATGAAACGCAGGCAGAAGCATTTCACTGGTGTTACAGCAGGGGCTTTTGGGGGGTTTGTACAGCCATCTCACACTGTAAATCATGACAGGCTAAAAATGGTTGGGTGACAAATTTGGAGATGAAATTATGAGCAGTCCGTTTGCTCCTGTATTAAAGGAGTAGTAGCTGCGAGCAGAGCTGTGCAAAGAGGCTTTGCTCTCCTGCAACAGAGGACAGGGCAGAGATGTACAAAGTATTTGCATATGGGATAGGAAAAAAGAACACCGACTGAAAACTTCCTTAGGGAAGACACACACACCACCCCTACCACCCCCTGCCAGGCCCCAGGGCTCCTGCAGCAGGGCTGGGTGTCACCTCTGGGTGCCAGCATGAGTCCTTCTTTTAATGGACACCAGAGCTTCCTGTTACCATGGAGTGCAACAGTGCAAACACCATTCTCAGCTGGCATGAAATGGAATCCCATGATTTTACTATTCATAGCTCTGACATGATAAAGCTAAATTAAGCAGGACCTCTTCACTTTCTCAAACCTAATAGCAGTGACTACCTCCACTGTTTAGCCCATGCCAATTCTCTCACTTCATTGTGAAGAGGGGAAGGATATTTTCCTTTATGGCAAGAGAGACTCCAGATCCACAGACCAGCCTGTCATCCAGAAACAAAATGGCACTTATTTGCCCCCGGGCACTGCTTTTACTCCAGCAGGACCAGAGGAGACAAGATGAGTTCTTGTGCTGAATCTAACATCTTCTCATCTTGGGACCCACTACAGAAACCCACAAAGCCATTTTAAGCCATGCTCCCAAGCTTGCCCAGCAGTGAATGTTTGCTGAAACAGAGTCTATCAGGCTAGGACCAGGGGTCAGCTCAAAGCACAAATAAGAGCTATTATACACAATGTTAGACCTTGGTGCTTACCCTTAGCTGTTTGCACAGCCTTGCAGGATTACCTTGCACAAGCTCCCCAGGGAGCCAGAACAGTTTTTTGCCCTCTTTCAATGCCTGTGGCCTACACAATATGGCTAAATATACAGCAGGAATCCTGCCACACAGAACTCCCTGTACCATTGAAATTCAGAGGAAACCATACAACCTAAATCCCACGTTAGTGTACTGGCACATCCAGCTCAGTATACTGTAAACTTTTCCAGATATGGAAGAAAGTTCAACGGCTATGGAGCTGCTTAAACTATTAAGTTCTGACACGGCAAATTGACATTTTGCAAAGACAAAGGCCAAAGAGCTAAAAAAAATACAAATAATCAAGCTTCTGGCAAAACTGCACTATTCTTTCAGGAAGCCAGTGATACAACTACAAAGGGAACACCACAGTTTCACAATGAAAAGCATCCTCAGGCTTAACCAAGTTTGAAAGGCTTCAAACTAACTTGTCCTGTGCCCCTCCCTGTGCCTGCTAAAGTATGAACAAGTCACTCATAGTGCAGAGGACGGAAAACAAAACCATACAGCAGGATCTAAACAGAACGCAGACACAAACATAAGGTCCTAGGCTCTAGAGAGGATCCCACGTCACAAATCCACGCATTTTAGAGAGCCCTCTGCAATAACTGCATTAGTTTATCATCTTATCTGCTGTTTGATTGTGTCACAAGGTCAGCCATGTGCTGAGCACCTCAAAGTGCCAGAGCAAGAGGACGAATGGCCAAATGCTCCAGGAGAAAGCACCGCTGTGCTTAAACACTCTTTTTTTCCCCTGTCTCTACAACACACTCCCTTAAAGGCAACCCGAGAGGCTCAGCTTTGGAACATCTCTTTTCAAATGAATGCAGGTTATGCAATAGAAACCCAAGGCACAGATCTCCTCTTCAGCCACAGCACTCCAGGGCAGCGGCCACACAAAAGGCACATTAAAAGCACACCCAAGATGTCACGTTGGCCATGCCACAACCACTGACATAACCACCTGCCTGTGCTCCTAGTGGGAAGGAATACTGCAGAAGCCCTTTGCAGTGAGTAACTGGATGATTTAATTGTCTGAGCTTTCAGGAAAGAGCACCCTGAGAACATCCATTTGCTGATGTGACCCTGCAGCCTCTTACAGCATCTCTGTGCTGCCACTGCTGCAAAAGCATCAGATAAAGGCTCCTCTCCATCTGCCCATCAGCTGTAAGACAACTTCTAAGGTTTGCCAAACGGTTTTACAGATTATTTCAATGAACAAATCCGTTCTTATACCACAGCATCTGCACATTACGGTATACTTAAGAAATTAGTATCCCACCTCTGCCTAGTCTCAAGGAAACGCTGTTGCAAACACACCACCACCCACTGCACATCTAGGGCATCCTCATTCACTCACACACGCACAAGAAAACAGAAGTTAAGCTGCGCCTCCCAAAGCTGCTATATGGCTTATTCCAAACTTATCGCGTCACCTTCTGGCACATAAATGTACTCAGAAAGTAACTCGGGAGGCAATTACAGTGTCCATTACCTTGTAAAGACTTTGGATTATACTTACAGAGACTTCAAATACATTCAACTCCCCAAAACAAGAAGAGTGAAGGAAACAAACTCTCATGAGCCCAGTGAAAAGGACTCAGGGCTCACGTGTGCCTCTGTGCCACTGCAGAGCCCATCCCAACGCCTCCCCAGAGGTTCTATCAAATTCCACTTCCACACAAGGCGCAGGATGGGAAACGCGAATGGATGAACCTGTCCCGCTGCACCGAGCCCCGCGAGAAACTACAGACCGCCGGGGCTCAGGGAGAACGCCGTAGCGGACACAGCCGTGACCCCGCGACGGGAGGAAACCCCTGCGGACGGCCCGAGGCTAACGAAGAACCTCCAGGAACGGACGCAGAAGCCCTGAAAGCGGGACCCTGCGGGAAGGGGATGGGCCGGAAGGGGGGGTGAGTCCCCGGGACAGGCCGCGGCGACAGGCCCGGCCCGGCCACAAGGCCAAGCCAAGGGCGGCACCGAGAGCGCGGCGACCGAGCCTCGCCCGGGAGGGTGGGGGGAGGACGGCAAGGCCGCGCCCGGCACATGGCGACCGGCGGGGGACGGGGGAGCAGCGCTGAGGCCCGGGAAAGCATGGCGGGGGGAAAGCGCGGCCGGGCTGTGAGGCGCGGCCACGGAGAGCGCCGGGTGAGAGGCGAGTGAAGGAGGAAAGGATAAGGGACGGGACGGGACCACCCGTACTCACCGGGCCCCGCTCCGCCCGCGGCCTCCTCAGCAGCCAGGCGCCTACCGCCTCCCCCTCACGCACTTCCGCTTCGCTCCCGCCCGCCGCGGGCTCTGCCGGGAGTTGTAGTCCAGGGCCCTCCGCTCCCGTTGGCTTTAGCGAGGCCTGGACTACAGCTCCCAGTGGGCACAGCGCGCGAGGAGACGTCACTGCTCCTCCGGCCCTCACGCCACGCGGAGGGCGCGGCTCCCGCTGGGGCGGAAAATGGCGGCGGTGGCGGCCGCGGTGTTGGGGCCCGAGGCCGCGCCTCTTCCTCCGCCCCCTCCCGCTGCCGCCGTGGGGGACGCGGCACGGGCGGTCCCTACCGGGGGGAACGGACCCTGCGGAGCCCTGAGCGCGGTTCCCCCCCCTCAGGACACAGCGAGGCGAGCCGAGGGCAGTTATCCACTTTATTGTTGGCAGAGGTGGTCTGGATGCATAACACTGTCACAACGGCACGGAGAGCAGCGCGGCGCCGGCCGGGCCCGGTGCGGTGCTCCGGGGACATGCGTGGGGACACGGGCATGGGGAAAGACACCCCCCCACCACCACCACCACCACCACCCCCGGACCGGGCTGAGCCTTCCTGCCTGAGCTGCGCACCCCAAATCCCTCTGCCCCACACAGGGCCGGGCCAGGCCGCGCGTGTCTGACTGAGCTCTATTTACAGTATTCACATACGTTGTACCCAGCAAGTTAAATAACTACATTATTACAGCACGCGTCCGGGGCGGCTCTGGCAGGCTGCAGGGGGGGGGGGGTGTCAGTCTGATAAGGTGCATATTTAAAAAATGAAACAAAACTGAAATAAGAACAAAGAACAAAGAAATTGGGGGTCCCCGCAGTGCCTCTCCGGGGTCCCACAGCGCCTGGGCCCCCCGCAGCACGGCAGGGGCAGGAGCGAGGTGTCCTCCAACAACAGCTATGGGTCTGTGCGTGTGTCCGGACGTGTGGACACATCCCAGGGCCCGGTCCTCACAGCACCTCTGCAGGCAAAGGGAAGGTGTTGAGATTGGGGTGGCCACAGCGCAGCCCCAGCCCCACAAACCACCCATCTCTCACCTGTGACCTGGGGGGGCTTGACCACGGCCTGCTTGAGGAAGGGCTCCTTATCTCCAAAGGGGATGATGCTGCCGGGGCTGCTGCTGTGGTGCGAGAGCTCCAGCAGCTCCTTTGACCCCTCTGTGCCTGAGAAGCCGTTCTCGTGCTTGCCGGGCTGCATGCCGTTCACCAGGGACGCCGGGGATGCCACCTCCCTGGCTGGGGAGCTGCGGGACGGGAGGGCTGGGGTCAGCCAGGACCCCACTGCCCACCCCCCCGGTCCCCTGAGGCCGTCCTGTGCTCACCTTGGCTGCAGCCCTTCACCCACCAGACCCTTCAGCCCCCCCGGAGTCCCTGCGCTCGGTGTCTCCATCTCAGGGAGCTCCTCCTGCTTTGACATGGGCCCCGCGTGCTTCTCACGGGCTGGGGACACGGGCAGAGCCCCGGCTCAGCCATGGCCCTGGGCAGGAGCATGGCTGGGACGGGAGCAGGCACCCCAAGAGGCAGCAGGGTGGGGAAAGGGGCCACACACCTGGGACATCGTCCTGCTCGGCTGCTTTCCCATTCACCGCCTTCTTATCCTCCTTCTTCTGCAGGGAGAGGAGAGCCATGAGGAGCAGTGGTGGCTCAGGGCAGGAGGGCTCCACAGTCCCCCATGTCCTGACACACATCCGGACAAGGGACAAGCACCCACCTTGGCATCTGCTGCATCGGACTTGCGTGTCCTCTTCATGATCTCCTCCAGGCGCTGCGGGGCAGAGAGGGGCTCATGCACAGCCCTCACCAGCCGGACCCACCCTGGGCACTGGGCAGGACCCCTGCAGCGAGGCCACTGCTGTGTCCCACACCCCGGGGTGTCCCCAGCCCTCACCTTCTTCCTCTCCAGCCGCTCCTGCTCCTCCCGCTGGAAGTGCTTTTCGCGCTCCAGCCGCTGCCGCTCAGCCTCTTCGCGTGCTCTGACCTCAGCCTCTTCCCTCTGTGGCACAGTGGGGTGGCAAGGATGGGTCAGACAGGGCAGGGATGGATGGGATGGGGCACAGACAGCGCAGCACAGCCCTGCCCCATGTCCCCTCCCTCCACCCTGAGCATTAAGGCAAGGATGCCTCACACCAGACCACGTCACTCAAGGCTCTGTCCAGCCTGGCCTTCAACACCACCAGGGATGGAGCATTTACCACTTCGTTGGGCACCCTGTGCAGTGCCTCAGCACCCTCACAGTAAAGAACTTCCTTTTACCTAACCTGAACCTCCCGTGTCACTTTGAACCCATCAGCCCTTGTCCTATCACTACAGTCGCTGACAAAGGTCCCCCTCCAGCATCTTTGTAGCCCCCCTCGGACACCGGAGCTGCTCTGAGGTCTCCACGCAGCTGCACAACGCCGATGCTCTCAGCCTGGCTCCATGCGGGAGGTGCTCCAGTCCCACATCACCCATCCCTGCCTTCATCCCAATCCCCCCATCCCCTCACCCCACTGCCCCAGACCTGTCTCTGCAGCCGCTCCGTCTCCTCCCGCTCTGCCCGGGCTCTCTCCTGTGCCTCCCGCTCCTCCTGCAGCCTCCGTTCCTCCTCCCGTTGCCGTGCCAGGGCCTCCCTGCGCGTCTGCTCCTCCGCCGCCCGCTCCTCCTGCAGCCGCCTGCGGGGATGGGGTCCTCAGTGTGGGCCGGGGGCAGCGGGGCGCAGGGGATGGAACCCGCACCCACCTCTCCCGCTCCTCCTGCTCCCGGCGCTCCCGCTCCTCCCGCTCCCGCTGCTCCCGTGCCTGGCGACGCTTCTCCGCCAGCAGCCGCGCAGCCTCCTCCCGGTCCGTGGTGCCGGCGGGGGGTCTGCCGGGGGCTGCAGGGGCCGGGGGGGCTGTAGGGTGCACACAGCATCAGTGCTGCCCCTGCTCCCCCCCGCCCCGCTGCTCCCCATCCATCCGGTACCCACCTGCTGCTGGCTCTGCAGGAGCCTTGGGGGGCTCGGGGAGGGCCGAGCCCCGCTCCTCTCCCTTCCTGTCCCGCACCTTCCCCTGGCTCTCCTGCTCCCCATGCTCCTCCCAGGCCCTGGCCCGCACCTTGGGAGAGCAGTGGGTGCTGCGGGGCAGGGGCGGCTTGTGGGGAGAGCCGAGGGCTGGGCTGGGGGACGCCGGACGGGTTTTGGGGGTGGCAGGGGACGAGGGACGGCTCTTGGGGCCGGGGCTGCAAACGGAGCAAGAGATGGTGTTAGTGGGGCTGGGGCAGCCCGATGGCGGCGGGGCGAGGGGACGGTGGTGCTGAGTCCCTACCTGGTGTCGGCAGCGGGCAGGAGCCGCGGCTGTGCCGCAGGCAGCGTCTGCCGCTTCTTGAGGCTGCGCTCGCGGGACAGAGCGCTGCGCTCTTTGGCGTTCTCCCGATCCTTCTCCTTCTTCTCCTTCTTCTTCTGCTCCGATCGGGAAGAGACAGAGACAGCGTCAGCACCGGGTGCACAGCTCAACCCGGAGCCAGACTGTGCCCCACGGCCACGCTGGAACCGGGGCCGCATCGCACGGGTGGCACTCACGGGGGACGCCTCGGTCCTGCGGCGCGGTGTCACATCGGGGCTGGCAGTGGTCCCCTTCCGCCTGTCCCAACAGCGGTGCTGCAGGCGGTGGTTGTGGCAGGGGCTGAGCGGGCTGACGGAGGCTGAACGGGGGCACACGGGCACTGGGGGCAGGAGAAACCGCCCCATCAGGGCAGAGCCACACGGCACCAGCACGGCTCTGCTGTCACCAGGCTCCCTTGTCCCAGTCCTGTGCCAGGAACCATGCGGTACTCACCCTGCTCCTTGCCATTCCCAGCCAGCGTCACGGCGCTGCGGCTGCGTGCGAGGAAGGACAGCGTGGGTGTCATCAGCCGGTCCACGATGCTGCTCTCCCATGGGCTAAGCTGCAAGCTCCGGTCTGGGGAAGGAGAGGAGCCATTAGCACAGCTCGGAGCCCACAGGCACCGGCCCAGCGGGGCAGCCATGCGGTTGTGGCAAGGCCGGGGCACATGCACAGCCCCGAAGCTCTCGGCTGTGCAGGATGAGGGGCCATGTGGGCGCAGGAGTAGGTGTGTGCCTGAGTACCCATGGCACGGCGCAGCAGCGTGACGACGACGGTGTCCCCATGCCCCACGGTCACCCCAGACACCATGCACCCGCAGCGAGCGGTGCCCACAGGGTGCAGCCCCACTTCAGCCCTCTCCTCGCTGGTGCGTCCCTTCCCTGTGCCCCCATCCTGCTGTGATCAAACCCCAGCACACCCTCACCCCAAGGGAGCTGTGCCAAAGTCACCGAGCATGCCGCGGGAGCCAGGCAGGGCTCATGGCACCCAAGGAACAGTGGTCCCCAGCCACACTGCCGGCTCACAGCAGGACACATCCACTGCTCATCACCAGCACCAAACACCCCATGGGTGCTCAGGAAGCACCCGCATTGACAAAGCCCCTGTGTCCCTTTCCACCGGGACCCCCACTTAGGGGTCCTGCTGCCACGAGGGGAGAAAACAGAGCCATGGATGGGACTCCAGGTCCGGCACCGGCCCAAGGAGCCGCTGCTCCCACCCATGCAGTGCTGACAGCCCCTGGGTGCCTGTCCCTGGGCTGAGCCCCAGCATGGGGACAGTGGGAGCCGCCTGCGTCACCAGTGCCCGCAGCCACACGTTGTCAGCTGCTCGGGCTATTTATAACCAGCCATCACCAGGCAACTCCGAAACACAACAGCAGTGCCGGCGCTGGATGCGTCCCTCCAGCGCGGACGTCAGCCCCCGGCAGCTCACAAGGGCCAAGGAGACCTTGCAGCACCCAACGCAGCGTCGCACCCGCGACGTTGGGGACAGGCGACACGGTGGCACCAGCCCCAAAGAGCATCTGCACCCTCCAGAGCTGCCCTGGGGCAGGGAGCCAGGGCTCCCGTCCCCATCCTGGCGCCCCACGGGGCTGCCAGCACCTCTTCATCCTCCTCCTCATCCTCCTCCCAGCCTGCACACAGCCTCAGGGAGCCTCCTCCTGCAAACAGCAAACGGCTTCTCCTCTCTCCGTGGGCACCATGCTGCAAGGCAGGGCCTGGGGACGGGGGGACCCTGGCTCGGGGGTCCCCAGCGCTGCGCTGGGGCAAACACAAAGGGCTCTTACTTCTACTGGGAGAGTTCCAGAGGGTGGCGGAGGATTTGGAGAGCCGCTTGTTGATTATAGAGTCGACGTGTTTGGGGAGGTTTACAGCGGACACCGAGCACCGGCTCGCACCTGGAGAAGGGAAAAGACAAAGGGCATTAAGGTCCTGGGGCTGGGGCTGAGCGCCCCACATGCAGCATGCACGGTACCGGGGCGGGAGGATGCAGCAGAGTGGGACCAGGAGATGCCACAACACATGGCACTGGCATCCGGCATGGCACGGTGCCTGGGCGAGCCGCAGGGGGGTCATGCTGGGATCATGCAGGGATCTCATCCTTTGGGAGCCAGGGTGGCTTCCGGGCCCTGCTAAAAGGGTGTCCCCAAAAGCAGTCCTGGGAACCAGGAGGCCAAGGACCCCGGCAGCACCGGGCGGGCAGGTTGAGGGCAGCAGGTCCAGGCTCACAGAGGACAACACTGACACCGGTGCTGGGTCACTATGGCAGTGCCAGGAGGGTGCTGGTGGTCTGGCCTGGGCAGCTCCCTGCTGGTGGTGGTGGCAGCCAGGACACCGCTGTGTGACAGCGTTGGAGCACGACCCAGGGAGAGGTGGCAGGGGAAGGTGTCCCCATGCCGGACCGGGCCGGGCGCTGCACCGTGGGCACACAGGCCTGTCCTGGAGTGTGCCACAGCGGGACACACGGCACCAGGACACACAGCCCAGACAGGCGGAACAAGAACACAGCGCCTGTACACTCAGCTTGGCAAGGCACAGCCAGGCACACAATGGCTGTACACACGTGGTGCCGGTACACACAGCCAGGCACACAATGGCTGTACACACGTGGTGCCGGTACATACAGCCCGGCGCACAATGGCTGTACACACGTGGTGCCGGTACACATGGCCCGGCACACAACAGCTGTACACACGTGGTGCCGGTACACACAGCCCAGCACACAACGGCTGTACACACGTGGTGCCGGTACACACAGCCCGGCACACAACGCCTATACACACGTGGTGCCAGTACACACAGCCAGGCACACAATGGCTGTACACACGTGGTGCCGGTGCATACAGCCCGGCGCACAACGGCTGTACACACGTGGTGCCGGTACATACAGCCCGGCACACAACGCCTGTACACACGTGGTGCTGGTATATACAGCCCAGCACACAACGGCTGTACACACGTGGTGCCGGTACACACAGCCCGGCGCACAACGGCTGTACAGAGGGGTGCCGGTACACACAGCCCAGCGCACAACGCCTGTACACACATAGTGCTGGTACACACAGCCGGGCACACAGCTCCTGTATGCACGTGATGCCGGTACACACAGCCCGGCACACAACGGCTGTACACACATTGTGCTGGTACATACAGCCCGGCACACAACGCCTGTACACACATAGTGCTGGTACACACAGCCGGGCACACAGCTCCTGTACGCACGTGATGCCGTTACACACAGCCCGGCACACAACGTCTGTACACACATTGTGCTGGTACACACAGCCCAGGAGACAACGCCTGTACACACGTGGTGCCGGTACATACAGCCTGGCACACAACGCCTGTACACACGTGGTGCTGGTATATACAGCCTGGCACACAACGCCTGTACACACGTGGTGCCGTTACATACAGCCTGGCACACAACGCCTGTACACACATCATCCTGGTATATACAGCCCGGCACACAATGCCTGTACACACAAGCAGGCCAGGCAGGCACAGCCTGACAGAGACACAGCCAGGGCTGCCACAGCAGCCCCATGGCACATGTGGGGCAGATCCTGCTCCCCTCTATGCCTCGCACACAGCAGGCAGTGCCAGCACTCTCCTGCATGTCCTTGACCCCTCGGCGGTCAAGGGACAAGGGAGACCTCCACATGCCCAACCCCGGTGCTGAACCCCATTGGGTGTCCCCAGGACACCCCCAGGAGAAGGGCTGAGTGTCGGCTGTGGGGCAGTGCCATGGCTGAGCCTCCAGCAGCCACCCCAGCGCATGGCACAGCCACACAGCCCCAGGGGCAACGCAGCCATTGTCACCGCTGTGTTGGGGCTGGAGGAGCCAAGCGCTGCCCTTGCCTAGGCAGGGAACAAGGGGACACAGCACAGCACAGAGCCCAGCGGGACATGGCAACAGCCCCGCACAGCTCCACAAGCCATGCTCGCCTCCTCTGGCTGCTGGAGCCCACAGGCAGGCAGAGCTGTCCCCAGGCACATCCCCTCACACAACAGTGACCATTCACACAGCCTCCAGCTCACCCCAGCCCTGTGAGAGCAGGGAAAAGCTAAGGGACACCAAGGGTCCCCATCAGGCCCTGGCACAGCCCAGCGACGCACAGCAGCGTGGTGCTGAGCAGGGTGTTTGGGCTCTCACCCTCCTCGCAGAGAGCACCGCAGAGCCATGCCCAGCCAGCACAGAGCCACAGGGCCCTCATCCAGCCCAGCACTCACCATCCTTGTGCGCAGGAGAGCCGTGGTGCAGGGCTCCAGCCCAGGACCACCGCTGCTGACGGATCTCTGCCCACGTCTTCTTGGCCGACCGCTGGATCGCTGCCTCGTAGCGCTCCTGCCCGAGGGAGAAGGAGAGGGTGAGGCCAAGTGCTTGGAGCATGGGGCTGGCAGTGGCTGGAGCCTCCTGCAGGAGGGGACCACAGTGATGGGTGCTTGGAGAAGATGTGGAAGTGATGCCTGGGCCAGCCAGGGCACACGAGCCCAAGGAGCTGGGAACAGAGCCTCTGCACCGCAAAGGATGCAGGGAGGAGAGGCACAGTGGGAAGCACCCAAAGAGAGCGGTACCATGGAGGTTCTGCCCCATAGATGATGCTCAGAGGACAGGCATGGTGGGAAGCTGTGCCCAAAGAGAGCGGTACCATGGATGTTCTGCCCCACAGATGATGCTCAGAGGACAGGCACAGTGGGAATCACCCAAAGAGAGTGGTACCATGGATGTTCTGCCCCACAGATGATGCTCAGAGGACAGGCATGGCGGGAAGCTGTGCCCAAAGAGAGCGGTACCATGGATGTTCTGCCCCACAGATGATGCTCAGAGGACAGGCACATTGGGAAGCTCCCAAAGAGAGCGGTACCATGGATGTTCTGCCCACAGATGATGCTCAGACGACAGGCATGGCGGGAAGCTCCCAAAGAGAGCAGTACCACAGATGTTCTGCCCCACAGATGATGCTCAGAGGACAGGCATGGCGGGAAGCTGTGCCCAAAGAGAGCGGTACCATGGAT